>JAAXYX010004373.1:0-12484 GCA_036851915.1 Ptenothrix huangshanensis
CACCTGCTTTACATTTTTCTACCGTATAATTTTGCCCACGCCAATGTTACGTAACAAAGGTATAAAAACTTCGCCCACTCGAAATACCGTGATTTTCTGTGGCTGAAGCTGAATTGGAAGTGAATAATTTTTGTTCAGTGATGTCCTACATGTATTTTGAACATTATAGACTCTTTCTCCATCTCCTGCTATGATTTACACTTAAGAAACCTATAGTCAATAGAAAGACTATTAGGTACATGAAAGCCTTTGAAAAAGTCCGAAGGAAGTAAAAAAAAAAAAAGGTAGAGGCAATGCCCACCTTTGTTACTCAGCCAAAGAGATAACAAATGTGAGCAAGTCTTAGAAAACAATGCCATGAGTAGGACAAGATATACAAGGGTGTCTGGAAGCTATGGAGCATGGTACAGTACAGTTTGATCCACACTCATACAAGTCTGATATTTTGAGTAAGGAAGTCTTTGAAAATGAGAAGAAGCTACTTGTAGGAGGACAACGACAAGGCGGCTTGGCTTGGCTTGGCTTGGCATGGCATGGCTTGGCTTTGGTTCGGCGACTCAACTGGGCAACTCGTATCCTTTTCTCCATGAACTTCACTTACTGTTCTTATAGGAAGACGGCTTTGCGTCTTCTCCAGCTCCATTTGGCACGAATCTTCCTCCTTCCGCTCTTCCCCTTACGTTTCCAACTAAAGTTGGCACATGGAAACTCCTTTATGTACCCATAGACGGTTTACATTATACTTCTATCGACTTCTGTCCTTTTGTCGTGCAATCCCGGCATGGAAGTGTAGATGGGCTATAGCGGTAGGTAGGTAGTCTCCGTTCCGTGTACCCCCTCCTCAAGTCTTTAGTTTGCCGAGTGTTCAGTCGTTCAGTGTGCACAAGGAAAACAGCTTCACATTTTTATGCATGTATGAAGATGAAAGAAGTCGCAGTGATGACTACTGAAATTCAACGACGTCTTACTATTCTCACAACTACACAGTAGTTTTATATTTTCACTTGAGCCATACTACTTATAGTCCTCAGACTACTTGCATTACAAAGTGTATACCAAACTAAAAGTTAAGAACAAACTCAATTCGTTCAGGCTAGCCATCCTTATGCATGTAGACAGTCTCATATGGTCGGTCTTATATAAAACCCTTTATTACACGATACTCTCGTTGTGTACCTAAGTATTTTTGAAACGGAATTTCTTCCGCTCTCTTGTGAAGCAGATTTGTGTGGTGGTCCACTCAAATCCGAGTGTGAACAAGTTTTCCACATGATTTACTTTGCTATGTATGCAACATGCCGAATTTTTATTGCCTCAGTCTAATTCCACTAAAGTATGCACTACATGCACTATGTTAAAAATTGATATCTCATATCTGTTAATTTAGTTTATGCCTTTATGACAGCTACATCTTGTACCGTATAGTGCCGCGGAGCACTTCAATGTATGTAGTCGAGAAAACTTAACGCCATGTACATGTGTACGTGTAAAAACCGGGATTACTTCTATTGGTTTTACTGCTTTGGTACTAAAGTCGGCTTGGAGTGGATTCTAGACTTTCGACTGGAATTCACTGACAACAAAACTTTTTTTGATGAAAACATGGGAAAGTGTAACAGAGCGTTGAGGGAAAGAACTGCAAAGGATATGTATGTATGTGGAGCGCTTCTATTTTTTAATATTTTATTTCTTTTGATTGATTTCAGAATCTGATCCATCCTCATTTGTGAGTGCAGCTCAGATGTTCGGTAGTCGGAAACTTGGCTGAGCGCCGTACAATCGAAGGTAAGCTAAAGATAATAGGTAAGAGGAACACAACTGCAACGGGTTTTCCCACTCAACTGCTTTATCTGCTACATATTTCGTCTCGTCCTGTCTTCCACTGAGCAATTTAGTATTATGGTGAAATGAAGCTGAAATTACAAAAAGGCTATTTTATTCGCGCCTTGGGGCGATCCCACAGTAAAAAGTGTTCAAATGGCAAACATACCGTAAGTTGAGAAAGTTTCGGCAAAGTTTGGTGTGTGCTAAAAGATGGAAAAGATGTGCACCGTTAGCGCTCCGTTGTTTGATACTAATGTGCAGACAGGGTTGAGTGAGGTGAGAGTTTCCAAGTTTATTTTTCCATTCAAACAGTGATGATCATTAGAGTCAATTTGGGAAAGTACCCACAGAGCGGGGGTTTTGACTTTCAACATGGTCCTGTTAAGTTGTTCTGTCTGAGTGTATACTTGACTTTCGGTAGTTTTCAAACCTGGTCAATGTTCACAGCTTTAAATGGTTAGCAAGTTGAAAGGTAGAATTGACATTTGAGTGAATTAGAAGAAAGGAGCAAGCTCGAGCTCGAAAAATAGGGACGTAAAAAGCGTGAGAAGGAAAAGTGAGAAAGTATAGTGGCAACCATATTTATGATGAAATTGAAATCGCCCTAGATTTTTCTCATCTGGCTGGAAGGCTTTTTTCCTGTTCAAGAGCGAAACCATCGAATAAATCAATATTTTTATGATTGAGTACCTCGTTTGGAATATGTAGGGTGTAGGATGCGACGTACGATGTATGTACGAGCTGAGGAGAGAGAGAGAGAAAGAGAGAAGAGGGGAGGGGAATCAAGCCGACAGAGTTACATATTGAGCTTGCTTCCTCAGAGATGTTACACACACATTATTGGTTGCATCTAGACAACGGTCGCGGTGTGTAAGCAGTCGGGTGTGAGTACAAAGATGCACGGTTTGCTGTTGTTGTATCGATGCACGATCGCCACCGCCTCCGACAGCTCTCCATTCATAGATGTTGATAGATAGGTATACATTAGTGATCTAGTCTCCGGGACCAGTTCACAATTGCGTGTTCTGTTTGTCTAACTACATGCATATTTTGATATTATTGAGTTGTTCTTGATATAGTTGTGTGAGTTACCTCCTAATAGAAATGGGCGTGTCAGCTCTAGATTAATACATTCTACCTACAGAATGCATTAGCCTATTCTTCCTTTCCGATTTTATTCCATTCTGCTTTTTTGCACCGGGACAAAGTACACGAGAGTGCAGTGGAGTGGATGGGCACATAAGAAATTCAGCTCCGCTGTAAACTACAACATACACTGGGGGAAGTAAATACGCGTAAGAGCACAAGTAGGAGGATAGCTACGTCCTACTTTCACTTTCGACTTTCTCCCTCCACAAGAGAAATAAATTGTTTCCGTAATCGTATTCTCGTCCTCAACTCTGTTACACAGGATTGCAGTATGCAAATAGTTTGTTTAGCCTGTGTTCTGCCTCTGCCGCAAGAGTAGCATTTCCCACACTCGTTGTCCTCATATATGTACTAATTCTCCTGGTAGCTAAGCTATAATTGCATCGATTGCCATCTATTACGCAATTAAATAAATGCCTTGAGTATATGCTTCGAGGACAATCATTATGAGGGGGGATAATTTTGTTTTTCATTTCATTTTATTTTTATTTATTCTTACTCTAACATGTGTGAAGGCTTGCTTTGTTTATTATTCTACATAATTACTTTATGTTTTTATTTATTCCACTTTGATGGGGTCTCCAACCACATTAAATTCGCCAAACTGTCCATCCCTATTATAAACAAACTTTGACAAAATAAACAATACCAAACGTGTCAAGTCTATATCGATTTTGTAAACATATTTTTTGTACTAGAGCAACACAATGGTTAACCTATGACAGTTTCTGACAGTGACAGTGACATCTCTTCGACGTTGACTGTCTTGTCTTATCAATTAAGAATTTCCTCTTATTCTTAAACTTTCCTATTAAATACGTAGAATTATAAAATAGAAGAACCAAGAGAAAACAACAACAACAACTTTCCTTATAAATATGTAAACTACATACTGAATAATTCATGGGGTACTAGGTAGGTACCTACTATAGAGTTGATACAGACATAAACATTTCAATGAGTGGAGAAGAGAGTACCAGATATTATCTTGGTGTATCAAAAATAATAAATTATAATGAAATTCATAAATACAGACCCAAAGGAAAGGGAAGGTATAATAACATTTCCAATTTTGTATATTTTTTCTCTCCGAAACATGACAGCAATTGACAAAAGGTTGAGATTTTTGAGCTACTCCCGATCCGCGCTGGCTGTCTCCATCTTACATGGTTCTCAAGACTGCGGAAAGCAAAAAAAAAAATGTTTTAGCACACTTTATTGGTTTTTGTATTAAAAACGAGAAGAAAAACACTTGCGTGTTCGTAAAAATAAAAATCTATAGATATCAATAGGAGCAAGAAAACTTTCAGTGGAGGTTTTAGAATGGTTGCTCTCTCTCCGTTGCTATCTACATACATACATACATAGTTGGTAATCCAGTTGCCACTACAATTGAAATGATTGCGGGGGACGGAGAAGGTACTTTTATATCTCCTTTGAAGGTGCCCACGACAGAAACAGTGGAATGAAAATCTTATTTCAAATTTCTCGTCTCACACCGTTAGCGGCAATGTATTATAACTAGGAAACACGGTATCTTCCGTTTATACGGCGGAATGCAAACATTTCCAGTTTCTTGAGTTTAACAAGGAATGTCTGCATATTTTAGCCAAGCCAAGAATCTAAGGAAACAATGAGTAGAATATTACGCTGGCGTTGGAATGAAGAAGGAAGGAGTGGCAAAGTGAAATTCATAAAGGGATTTAAATTCTGTTTGAAGAATCAAACTAGAAAAACTGGCGTACAGCAACTTGAGCATGAGCGACTGTAAACTTTTCATGTTCAAACCTAAAGTTTCCATGTTCTCTACTTAACTCAGGTGAAGGAATGAAAGGCGAGGGTTTAGCTCTGTTGCTCTTTGCCTACCATACCAAGCCATTTAAAATTTGAATGTTGGGCGTTGGAGGTATTTATTGTATGTTGTTCGTGATGCATGGCTTCTTGTATCGTTTAGCATTTGAGAAATCAAGAGGAAGTACGATGAAGGTGTTGATGTCATAGTAATAGTGGTTGTACATATGTATGTATGTTGTTGTGTGGTAGGAGAAGTGTAGGTGTAAAACTAGTAGTATAATGTGGAAAAACAAAATTGGCTTACTTGGTGAAACTATTTATTATACGACAGTGTAGTGCAGTGCAGTGCAAAGTATCAGAGTTGAGTTTGAGTACTACAGGACGGTAGTTAGTGAAGGGAACGGGAATTCGTCTATTTGTAGAAGCGACATGACCGAAAATTACGAGTATAAGGACGGGAAGACAAGACCAAGTGAAGAGTAGCAGGAGTAGGGGGAGGAGGACGGACTGGAGCTAAAAGTGAATAAAATGTGAAGAGATATTGTCGTGGAGAAATGTGTCTCCATTCTTGGAATCCTCAGGAACGCTAATGGGTATTTTTCTTGAAGCAGGAAGAAAGATAACATTTGTGTTTGGAAAACATTTCTTCATCGCTTTATTACGATCGCCGCAGAGGGAAGGCGGAGGCAAAGTAAGTTAGGTGATGTGACGGTGTGGCCTGTAGTGCGGTGGATTGTGGAACTGCTGGAAGAAATTCATAAAGAAACTGTGAGACACTAATCGTTTGCCGTACACCATTAATCAAGATAAGGATCCGAGTAAAAGAAAGTAACTCAGCAGAAGCTCTTGTACTCAACTCTCTGTTGCTTTATTCAGCTCATGTTTGCTTTGAAGAACCTATGTAAATTAATATCAAATTACGCTTAAAAAGCACCTGTCGTGAGCTTTAGACGATTCTGTCACTTGAGCATCCCATACAAAACCTAAATTCTAAATTCTTCATTTTTTTTCCTTGCCTCAAGTTAGACTATGAGAATTTTCCATTATAGCTGCTATTTAATATGCATAAGAAGCAGTTGGGGAAGTTTGCTACTCTTTGGTTGACATGCTGTCTGTAGTCTGCAGTATAATATGTAGACACTACAAGACTTTTTCCTAGTTTTGAGTTAGTTCTTTTCTTGAGTCGTCGGAAATGCCTTATAAGTTAATTGCTAGTAGACTTGCCACATGCACCGTGTTCCATGTTTCAGTCAGCTCTACCTCAACTTTGCCATTTTTATTTGGCACACAATTTTTTAAATTATGCAAATACGATTATATGGCATAAATAACAGATGCAAATGCACTGGTACTGGTAATTTTCATATCGTGTATCCTCAATTCCCTACTTCTTCCTTCCGAGCTTTTAGTCCCAAACGTTTTTTAGCAAGCTGGAAAGCATTCACATGTTGGTGTAGTTTTGAAAATTTTAAAAATTCAGAGTCTTTTCCCAGGATAATTTCAGGGCATATTTCTATAAATTCACTCTTGTTGCCTTTCCTTGAACAACAGATGAGATTTTTAATTGAGCTGCATTATTAAATATGTTCTACCTTTAAGCTGGCAGACGACTAGTTTAAGTTGAACACTTTCCACAGACATGTGAGAATCACAACTGCCCTCTCAGTTTCTTTCCTTTTCCTTTTACCGTGGATGTCGTAGTCGTGGCTTGACTTTTCACTTGGTTGCTGGTTGATACACTAGTTTTTAGGATTATGTGCATATTCCCTTGGTACACACTTACATAAGTATAAGGGTTCCTTCTTTTTTCCTCCCAGCCCAGAAAACGCATTATTGTACGAATGTGTGCTGAAATGGCAATGGAGCGGACCAAGGAGTTCTCAGTGTGTACTTTTTTGATACGGTTGTTTTACTCAGTGTAAGTGTAAGACCTGTGGAATGACCAGCGAGGACGACGAGGAGTCCAACTGGAGGAAGTGAAGTAGCTAAATGTGGAATTGTAGTTGGTGGAAAAAAGGAAAACATATCATTCCCATCCCTCTTTCAGATAAAACAAGTCATGTGTCCATCTAAGCATAACTTGGAAAAGTACGCTGAGTCGTTCAGATCGTTGTTTATGTTGCTGGCTTCTCTTTCGTGTTCGTAATTTCCTATATATTGTGTTCTATACTGCTCACTGGAGGATCTTCATCTCAAAAATGCATCACGTTCTCTCGACATGGCTGGTAAGCCCTTCCATCCTCACATGGTCTGGTCGAGACTCTCTTTTCGTCCACACAAGTGCTCACATGGAGTTAAATAGGTATATTATATGTGTTAGTATGATGTGATGTAAAGTATGATGGTCGTCATCTCAATTGAAATTGTCTGGGATGGAGTTGGCGATGGAAATGGGAGTGCACAGAAAGTCAGAGTCAGACGGTACAAACGTTTCAATGATAGTGTAGAACATACGAATGAAGGAACGACGACGACTTGAAGTTCAGCCACACACACTTAGAAGAGCAGCAGGGCAGAAGGTAGATTTGTTCGGTTCTCTCTGCTCCATCCATGGCCATGGTATCTCGGTGGAGAAAACGGGAAGAGCGAACAACCCAGCACACTACATACATTGTCAGTACTTCCATAGACGCACTTCTTCCCGCTGAAATCGATAAAGTTGCAGACATTTCTCAAATTAGAAACGCTGATGTGGAATTCGCTTGAATAAAGTTTAGTTGAGGAACGGAGGACTGCAGTAAATATCCAAGAAGACAAAATTTTGAGTACACATCCGTATGCACGTATATTCATAAACAGAGCCAGAACCAACCCGACTCTGGATTATTAAACCTAGGCACGATTTCTACTAACCATATTTTTTCCATCAAAACAGAGACTTGGTTTTGGTTTTGAATGATTCCTATTCGTCGTCGATTTAATATTTACTATTTACTCAGCATGCATCATTGCAAAAAAATGAAATTGGAATTTTGAATTTTAAGAATGTCCTACGTATCCAACCGTTAACGTGGAATTGGAAACAACAAAATTATTTTTAGTTTCTTTCAAGCTTTATTAATGCGTGATAAACGTATAGCAAGTGCAGGGGACCGGCTCCGATTTCAAAAACTGACAAGATACAACATAATCATTCAAATAGTCGAAAATAGCTGTTAGAAACACAATGTGGAAAGCTTATTTGGATGCCCAGCTAATAATAGACAGACAGACCGTAAACGTACAAATTATCCATCCCTGGGATTCAGGACTGCAAGGGTACGCATTATTACTGTGCTGTGAGTACTTGGTTCAGCAATTTTCTTGCTCAATACAAGTACGTAATGGAGCTCTATACTCTCGTCAGCTGTGTGACCACAAAGTGAAGACTTAACGAGTCTGGTACGGAGAAGTGTTGATCAATACGGCAACTCCACGCCAAAGAGATCGACTGTGAAAGACTAACGACGGGCATTATTGACGTATACGAATCGTGAACATGTTTTTGCTGTTTCTGCGGCACCAAAAAAACAAAACCTGTACTCGTCACCTCAATCATTTATCTTATTTTCTCCCACTTTGCATTAGGATGATTGGAGAGAGTAGGGATCGAGAGCCGTGATGGGGAAAATGTCATATCTTCTTGAAAGCATTGTGTGCAAAAACTATTATCTATGTTTTCCCAAACGCTCAAAAAACCTAAGCTTAAAACTAAAGTTCCTGGTGTGTTTGAACAGCGGCTCGATTTAAATTCGTATTGTGAAATAAAGGCACGTCGATAGCACACTTTGAAACTTTGAGCTTTCCGGAATGATGAAGAGTTTGGAACGTAATACATTATAGTGCCCTACCAGTGCGTCTACAAACACGAAAAAAGCAAAAGCAATACTTTCACATCATCCACGGTTAGGTAACTACGTGTACAGACATTACTGTAGTGTAGTTATGTAGTAAAGATACTTAAAGGCAGTCATCTAGACCGACTGATGGCAACGGATGAATGTCATAAGGCGCAAAGATGAGCGAGTGCTTTATGTTCACTTAGGCTTGTAGAAAGAGCATCAAATGAGATGAACCTGCACGTATATCTGCGTGAATATGTGGGGGTACGGTACGGGTAAACAGAAGATCCACTATAAAAGTCGTAAGAAACCATCGCCTAGCCATTCGTTCAAACTGGAAGTCACTAGATTATTATCATAAAAACACTGACATTTTCTCATGGAATGGATGAGTACATTTGCTTAAATGCACAAAACAGACTACACAGACGAAGGAAAAGTTTTGGAAATTCATTGTCAAAACATTTAATACATATTTGACATTTAGAAAAGTGCAAATCATGGTGGTAAGAAAGAATGAAGAGACAAAATGTTGCTCTGTCTGGAATGACAGCTGCTAAAAATTATCCGTAGGTATTCGCTCGAAAGCAACTTGGAATGGGATGGAAAGACATGGAGTGAGACGGGATGGAATGACTGGAACTGGAACTGGTGCTGGTGCTGGTGGTAGTACTGATGACGATGACGATGACGATGACGATGACACTATCTGTTTATTGATAATATACTTTTTTTTCTCCCCACATCAATTTTAAAACTAGTTTCCACCGTAGTTTTAGAGAGCGTACCCTATTCACTGCACGTGTCATCGTCCTTTTATACTTCTTTTATAGATCCTCTATTGGAATTCGGAAATCTATTTCCCCAACCACGTGGAATTGATTGCCAGTTGCGTTACCAATTCCAGAATAAATTCATAAACTAATTTTTTTATATCGCGAATTCCATTTCTTTGCGATATCTGTATGCGTGTGGCTGGAACGACAGTAGAAGACAGCGACGAGACGGTGAGACGGTGACGGTGACGGCGAGTAGAACTTTCATCATAAAAAGACGTTGTGTATGTATATTATATATATTCAAAGTATCTGAACGATCAACGTGTTTCAAGTGTGCAAAATACACAGAGCCAAATTAGAAATTTTGATGACAGGAATACTGAGTGTAAGTGTAGGCGTACCCCTGTACGATTGCTACATACATTTACTCTTTGTGCTAGCGCTGATAAAATTGAGACGTTGCCGACCGAGCGTGGGTGAACTGAGTATATGCTCATTAATATTTTCTGCAGTCGGTCCATTTAATTTTTAATCTTAATGGAGATTTGTTTGGTGCATAATTTATTCCATACTTGATAAGAGAAATGAACGGAGAGGAGATATAGGTATAGATATGAAGGCTAGTTTGTTAAACTTTTTGATCGCTCTATTTGATGCCGTGTACAATTGGGCTTTCTACTTGGTCCACATTACTTTTGCTGAGCAAGCTGAACTGAATGGATCTCTTTGCTCTGCTTTATTGTCGAAAGTAGTCGGGGAAAGAGAAGTGCAAACTGAAACGTAAAATTAGAACAACATGGGTTGATCACATGCAGGTGTTTAACAGTTTTTCATAACACCTAGAACGGCAAGTATCTACGTGTATCCCGAGTACTTAGTCTTGATGCCGTGATCCGTGATACAATGATACACTAAAGTTAAAGGGAAATATTCTCCAAAAAAGTGTTTCTCGGCTCATTTGTCGCTTGCCGTGAAGCTGTTGTGCGCTGAAGACTATGTGGGTTATTTGTCTCGTGGAGTACTTCGTATCCATGTGCTGTTGCCGACACTGTATGTAGGTACTGTACTCTCTGCATTCGGCAATGTGCCGATTACATCGTAAAGCACCAAATGTTCCTGACTTCAAAATGTTATGAGTCCTTGTCCTTACCGAGGAAGATCATGTGTAGACTTTCCCCTTAAAATGGTCAGTTTTGTTGACACATTTAGTCTAAGCCGCCTTTCCCACTAGCACAGTCTTCATTGCTCCGTCTGGCCAGGGGAGAGGAGAGGAAAGTAAAGTAAAATAAAAATGAAATGGGCTACATACAGCTTGCCCAATGGGGCTTGCTTACTAGAATGTTCATGATCCCGGGGATGGTAGCTTCATGTTGAGAATGGCTGACCGAGGAATATCCGTTTGAGAGCTAACTGCATTCGTATTTAGCATAGATTCCACTTGTACCTTCTACTCTACTGACTCCATGTGTACTTGACGCGTGAACTTATGGAGGCAACCCTAATGCATTTATCGGTATAGATTCATGTAAGCCAAAACCTGTGTAATTTTATAACGGGAAAATCCTCTTTCCGCTACTAAAGTTCGCCTGTCAGAAAATATTCCTTTTCCATACAGGAATAACCTCAGGGTATGTTGTCATCTTTTATAGTAGTGCCACTTTAATCAAAGTAGCTTTTTCACGATTTTTGTTACAACTCAATATTCCATTTTGTGCAGATCTCAAAAACCATGCTGTGGACTGAAAATCCTGCTTTACAAAGGAACTTTACTACTGCGCATAACATTACGTATGAAAATTCAGTCATTTTGTGTATAGATATGCGTGTATGTATAAATGACAAGTTTAAATGAGGGCCTATGTATGTATAGAGCGTGGAGCTACAAGTCAGATGACGATAGGATGCAAGTTGGTGCTCCACTCTCGGTATATACCCATTTAACTCTTATACCGTAGTTGTACTTGCAGTTAGTGTAACGGGTGCGCTGCTTTGAGGACGTAGTCCGAAGGTTTCACGTATGGCGGGTATAGCAGGGAACTGCCTTGCGTCAGTATGAAAATAAACAGTGCTTTGACAATTCCTTTGTTAGGAATGTATTTCGTCGGATCAGGTCACCATTGACCACAAGGGTTTCACGCGCTGTAACTTTTTATCGCCAGTGAATGCTTTGCCTTGTGCTCAGGCTTTTACAATGCTTCTCGTTCCAGGCTCCCCTCTCCATATGCTTGTGCTTGTTTCATATTACATTTTATTTTTATTTGTATTCTCGCCAAGCATAAACTGTTTCGTTTTCCCTGCTACATTTTCACGAGCTTGAGCAAGCAACGCAACGCAGCGTTGTGACCATCGGCTACACCAAACCCAACCAAAGGATGCCAAACCAAACACAGCACAGCTGAATTGCCAAGGAATCTTTCAAGTTGCATGTTCGTTGATTTAATAGCCTCATGTTCGTGGGTTACACACAACGTTACGGTCCTTATGTATGACATTGTGTGCGGCTGTAAATATACGTTATCACTACTAGCCAGCTCTGCATTTAAGTCCCAATCTTTCAATACTTGCTTCACGACGGGGAAACCCTGCATGAAGTTGACTCTTTAGTATTTGTTGCGAGTATGAAGGAGTAAGAGAACCAAATAATCTCCTCCATAAAACTGTCAACAAGATCTTCGTCAAGTTCGTTAGAGGGGATTTTTCTCTTCCCTTCCATGTCTTTGTCTTTACATTTAAACTTCATGATATGGCTACTCCAAACACATCCACAATAACTCTTGCAATGGAATAGCTTCAGCTAATCCACATTTCCATAATGCGTCTCTAGCCACCACCAACATTTTTTCTCTCGAGTATATAATTTCACCGAGATCACTCATACACATACATACCTTATGAACGTACTAGGGAGGGCGGACTACAAGCCCATATACTCCTCGTCGTCCATATCACACGTTTTTATAGCATAAACCCTGGTTCTCTTCTTGTTCCTGTTCTTGTTCCTGGTCCTGGTCCTGGTCCTGGTCCTGGTCCTAGTCCTGGTCATCCAAACCCACAACCAGGATTCTATATTGAAAAAAGGGATTAGTTTCCTTGCAGATAAGCTTACGCCACTCAATC
>JAAXYX010004374.1:0-12483 GCA_036851915.1 Ptenothrix huangshanensis
ACTGCTGTCAAAGACAAGCAAGAAGAGAATGAGTGTAAACGGTGCAATCTTCGAAGCTCTTATTTATACCCACACATTATGAGTTCAAGCGTATAAACAATTTGCTGGACACTAAAGACAGACAATTATTATGACATGAGCACACAAACATGTATTCTAAACTTCCAAATAATCTCTAGAATCAAAGGCGATTTCTCGGGAAATTAACTAAAAGCATTCTCATCTGACTCATATTCAGTGTCGTAACCAGAAGTAGGCCAAGCAGGCATATAGGCTTACCTAAGATATGGATATATGCTAACTATAAGATTCTATTTTTTGAATTTACACGAAATAGATAAGGTTTTTCGAAAATTATAAAAAAACAGGTGCGGTTTTTTGAAAACTAAAAAAAACATGTGCGGTTTTTCGAAAATTATAAAAAAACAGGTGCGGTTTTTTGAAAATTAGGAAAAAACATGTGCGGTTTTTCGAAAATTATAAAAAAACAGGTGCGGTTTTCTGAAAATTAAGAAAAAACATGTGCGGTTTTTTGAAAATTATGAAAAAACATGTGCGGTTTTTTAAAAATTACATATGAAAAAACAGGTTCGGTTTTTTTTAAATTTATGTAAAAACAGGTGACGTTATTTAAAATGTACGTACAAACAGATAAAGTTATTTGAAAGCACAAAACCAGATAGCATTTTTTTGTTTACAAAAACACAGACGCATTTTTTTTCTGTAGAAAAACAAATGCATTTTTTGAACTGGATAGATCCAGTTTATTTAGAAGGCCTACCCGAAAAAAATTCTGCTTCCACCACTGCTCACATTATTTTAATCTTCTTCTCAATTCTGATCGACAACATTTCAACCCATCTCGTTTAATCAGTGTTTCTCAGGAAAAGTAAGTACGCACATAATGAAACCGGCACTTGCAGAGCTGCCAATTGTTGCTTTTACCATCCTTGTTAATCTTACTTTCATAGAAGTATTCAAAAGATGATTCTAAGTCTAACGTGAGTAAAGTCATATTCCGAAATAAAGTTACGAATTTTGATAACTACACTGTAAAAGCTGATCATCTTAAAATCGACAAAATCGAAATAGATAAATAATCATTCATTCGAATTTTACTCATTATTTCAAAAAAAATATTATTCGATATTTCAAAGTGCTTTGAAAACTATTTTTAAGTGTGAATTTACAGAAAGTGTCATTTTTTCAAAAACAATTATTGATGTCTCATTATAAAAAATCTTAAACGGCTAGAAAGTGGCTTTCTAAAATCATGCCTTTTTTAAAACTCCGAATGTTATCAATGGTTTTTATGCATTCTTAAATCTATTTTTTATATTTCTTGCCCAAGCAGGTTAATTAATTTACTTTAAAATGCTTTTTACGCACTAAAGTCGTCTTATTTGGGTGTACAAGAAATTATAATTTATCCAAAAAGCTTGTTGGAGACAATTCAGATGCATACTTGACTGTGTTTATAATATATTACTAAAATAAAAGCACTTTCTTTTTACTTTTTTAGATTCGTCACTTTTTACAGTGTATCAAATGTAAAGTTGCTAAGATTTTAAATACATAATCTACTACTAATTTAAATAACTATATACAGGAGATAAGATTCAATTTCTTTATGACTTCCAGCATACAGATAATTAACTTGACTCTTGGAAAAGCCGTGTCAATAATTATAATAATTCCCTATGACAATATCAAAGCACAATAATAATGAATTTTCGGCTCCCAAAATGCTTTTTTCGAGCTTTAATTGCTTTTAATTTAATTGCTCTGGCTGTCTTTATTGTGGGCAAAGTATATAAAAAATTGTTTTTTTACATACTTGCTACATAATACAGAACAAAGAATTTGCACTTTTCAATAGTCCGAAATTGTCGCTTTTACACGTTTTAAAAAGTTCGAATTCTTTATTTTACACTTTTCAAAAAGTCCAAATTTATTTTACACTTTTCAAAAAGACCAAATTTTTGTTTTTTGCACATTTCAAAAAGTCAACGTTTTGGTTTTTTACGTTTTAAAAATTTAGTATTTTATTTATTTTTTCAAAAAGTCCGAAATTTTGTATTTTATACTTTTCATAAAGTCCGCATTAAAAAGTAAAATTGCTGCTTTGGACCTACCTACATACATATAATTATGTAGGTAGGTTTTCTCTGAATCATATAATTTATTTTTTCTCGAAATTCAGAGGTGGACAGCAACTAGAGAAGCCGACTAACTATAATTATGTGAATATACAGTTATACAGCCTTTCTTCAAACCTGAAGTGCCTAAACCAATCCACTATAATTATTCCCTTATATACTTACACTGTACTATAATTACCCGTATAATTACTGTTTTTCATACTTTGTTCCAAGTCCTGCAATCAGTAGTTTTGAGCTGTAGGTACTTATGCAATTATGTACATGTGCAATGACACGGAAACTAAATAAAATCCTATAATAACTACAATATTAAATTTAATAATATTATACTTTGCTTTACTTTACTGACAGTGAGTGAGTTTCTTAAATTGTAAAAGGTCCACTGCAAAAAATCATGAATCTCCAAAAATGCTCAAGTTCAAAAAAGATGAATCTGGAAATCCAAGTAAAAACATGGAATGCTTCGAAATCGCATCTAAAGCTTTCTCTAATTTCTCATTTTATGAAGAAACGTTTAATTAATTTTTGTAAATCTTATTTGATTTCAAAGTTCATGTTTGGTTACTTTAATTTTTAAAATGTTGTTATGCATTCAAAGTACATAATGATTGTATTTATAATTAATTGTGTAAGAAATGCAATTTGTACTGTATGAATAATTACGTTCGAAGTTTCAGCTTTGCTTGGAAATATTTAGTCGCCTTAAATTTCTAATATATATATATATTTTTTATGTGCGCTTAAAAAACTGCATCGCTGGCGTGTTTAAGAGTGCCTCTTTTTCGTGAAAATATAAAAAAATGCACCAATTACGTGCATATTTTTGAAATATCTGTACTCCGTCGTTTTCGTGCAGCTCTTGAAGTAATCATGAATATTAAATGATTCTGGGTATAATATCCAAGTTTTTTTTACATTTAGTAAGATAATTTAAAAAAAGACCCAGGCTTTTTTAAAATTACAAGAAAAAACGCAATTTTTAAATGAACAAGAAAAAGATGCAGTTTTATAATTTTGCACAGAAACGACGCAGTTTTTTTAAATTTGTACAAAACAGACGCATTTGTTTAAAATTCACCAAAAAAAGACGAAGTTTTTTTAAAATTAAGACAAAATAGACGCAGTTTTTCTGAAATTTGTGCAGAAACGACGCACTTTTTTAAATTAAGACAAAAAAGTCGCAGTTTTTTCTGAAATTTGCGCAGAAGCGACGCAGTTTTTTTAACTTAAGACAAAACAGACAAAGTTTTCTCTGAAATTTGCACAGAAACGACGCATTTTTTTTTAAATTCGAACGGAAAAAACTCATTTTCTTTACAACTGACATTAAATTAAAATGCAGGTATTTTAATTTCTTCACCAGATGCAATCAACTTATTTCCAGGTCTATATAATTACCTGCGATAAAAAATCCTGTGGGCGCTGATGAAGTAGTTGAAGATTCAATAATTATTAATTATAAGCTACGAAAAATAATCTGCAAATTCCGTGTTTCATCTGTTACTGCTAAGGATTATATACTGATAATGCAATGGATAGAATGGATAGTAATTGTAATATGTAATTAGGTATGAAAGGTTCAAGGTATATGAATGGAGCTAAATACTTCCAAGCAAAGCTGAAACCTTTGCCATCATCATCATCAGTAATTATTTTACATACGGAACAAAATTCAAATCGAAATCACATTCCTTGTTTTCCAATATTCCGATCGTCCTATCGTCATAGTTCATAGTCCATTGCGTCTGATTTGCCTCACAGTTACTGTTACTGACTTGTGAGCTAGAATATTCTCACAAGCACGTGGAACGTGGACCTCGTGTCTCGCACTCGCTTCCATTCCATTCCATTCCACATCCTCCGTCAGGAGTCAGCTCGAGCAGATCATTCGGTCCTCGTCCTCGTTCTCGTCGTCGACAACAAGTCCAGGAAGGAATCCTTACGAGCGTGCAGAAGAATGAGAAAGACGAAGCCAGGTACGTAATCAATTATTTTTGGTCTTTGCTTAATTATAAATCCTTCAAAAGGTAAACAATTCACACTAGCCTGTAGTTTCTTGAGGATCTAGTTATAGTTATTAGCTGTCGGGTGCTGGGGCGTATCAGGGATTTAATTTTCGGAGGTGCTGAGAAATTTAGAAGCTATTTTTGAGATTACTCTAGCCATTCGTTTTTCTCAAATTAGAAAAATCGAATGGCTAGAAAAATTCAAATTTCAGCAAAAACATGCGTCTTTTATGTAAATTCTAGAAAAAAACAGTCGTTTTTTGCACAATTGCAATTACACTACAAACTTTGAACTTGTTTTTTGAACTTAAGTCTCTTTTTACAGTCTTAGTTATTCTTCCTTTATGTAGTTTTGTCAAAAGTTTCTTAATCTCTTTCATTTCAGATTTTAGTCTGTTGGACCTAAATAAGGAAAAGAAGAACTTCAAGATGATGCAGAATCGAATTAAAAGGGAAGTTTGACCAATTTCGAGTTTTCTTTCCATTCATTCCACATTTAAAAACGTTCACACTCTTGTGCGAGTTACTAAAATATGTTCTCATTTTTATTTATAAAAGGTGAGCGCAAAGGCATACAAATGGTCCAGGACAATTCAAGCATGTGGGTAGCTGAAGGAATATTGTCAAGGTTCGATCTTCTAACCAACTGATGGATGAGGATTCAACATTTTTTAACTTACTCATTTTGTCTCAATCGCGTAAGCTTTTATGTTATTATTTTTTAATCATTTGATTAGCTTACAAGACAAGATTGTTACATGTAAACGTTGAATTTCGCCAAGGTTGAGGGAAACGCCTTCGTAATATGTAGTAAGCTCAGAATGGGAAAAAAGTATTTTTTGTAAGCTCTTAAATGGTGGAGGTCAAAGGAGAAAAACAATAATCTTTAGATTTTTAGAAATTTTAAAAAGAGAACTAGACCTAGTCTTAGAATTAGTCTATTTTTTACACCTTCCCTAAAGGGGTTAATTATCTTTTTACACTTTTTAAAAGTCTAAATTCGTTTTTTACACTTTTTAGAAGCCTAAATTCTTTTTTTGCACTTTTTTAAATACCTAAGCTCTTGTTTTACACTTTTCAAAAAATCTAAACTATTGTTTTACACTTTTTAAAAACTCCAAACTCGTTTTTTACACTTTTTAAAAGCCTAAATTCTTGTTTTACACTTTTCAAAAAGTCTAAACTCTTGTTTTACACTTTTCAAAAAGTCGGAACTCTTTTTTCTCGTTTTCAAAAACTCAAATTTATGTTACCCATTTTTTTTAGAGATTAAACGAAAGTTTCTTTTTCTGAATTCCAGTAATAAAATTAGTTTTTCCCGTTTTGAAAAGTTTTTATTTTTCGTAAAGATTCCAAATTTTCTTTTTTCAAAACTTGTAAATTTCTTACAATTACAACGTTTTTAAAAGTGCAAAGGTTTTAAAAACCCAAATTATTTTATTCTTTTTACCGCAAAGCTTCTTATAGAGCCCCCTGGGGTCTAATTTTTCAAATGGTTCAAACCCCGGGCTGTATTAGAGACCCGGGTTGTAATGGGGACCCGGGCTCCACCCATTTAATTCAACGTATTAAGGGCCCCGGGCTTTATTGCCAAACTTGGTCTTTTACCCCGGGGGGGTATTAGAGACCCGGGATCTATTAAAAGCTTTACGGTATTTAAAAAGGTGCATAATTCTTTAAAAATAATGATGATAATGTGGATTACGCGGATTCTAGCCAGCAAAAATTATTGGCGAAAAATATTGTCGTTTTATTCTGAGCGAACTAGAATATTTAAACGAATGTAACTATTTTCTTCAAGTTTGACGAAACCGTTACATGTAAATAATTAAGCTCCTTTGTTAATAGAGTAATTTGTCTTTATCAGACGTGGTTTCTTTAAAATCCTACTACTTTTGCATGTCTTAATGTTTCCATAGCTGAAAACGAGACTGCTTTCGCCTAACAACAATGACACCAGAATCGGTTGGACACATTTTTCAAAAAAGGTGCTTTGGGAATAATTATTCAGGCTCAAGAATAAGAATGCGTCAAAAGGAAAAGGCTCTGCTACTTACAAGGGAGATTGTAAAAATTGAGCTACGACTGACGTTACAATAAACGCTTGCTGGTAATAAATTACAGTAAACAACACGTTACAGCATTCATAAAAAATTTTTTTATGATGTTTGAGTTTATGTTAATTAAATTAAGATTTTTCGCGCTTTTGAAAAACAGGTACATAAATTGTGAGTTAAAAGGCAAAGTGGCGGATGGATACTCAATTTTTCTTAAAAGCAAAGTGGCGCAAGTCCAAAAATTCCTAAAAGAAATGTGGCGCTAAAACACAAAACTGAAATCGAGAAGCGCGCCACTTTGATTTTAAGAACATCTGAAATTGCGCAGTTTTGTTTTTAAGAAAAAATGAATATCCGCCGTTTTGCTTCTTAACTTTCAAAAGTTAGTAAGTTTTATACTTTTGAAACTCGTCTGACGTCTTCTGTAGGCCTTTTCAAACCATTTCATTGACGGACTTCTTATTTTTATTATTTTAAAAAACGTTAAATGCCTTTTGTTTTTACACTTTTCAAATCCGTCTGAATTTTAAATTTTACACCTTTTCAAAATGTCCGATATTTTGTTTTTACACCGTTTCAAAATGTGTCATTCTTCATGTTTACACTTTTTTAAAACGTCGAATTTTTATTTTTTAAATCTTTTCAAACTGTACGATATGATTATGTACTTTTTGAAAGGGTCTGATTTTTAATTTTTTCATCTTTTCGAAAAGACCTAATTGATTTTCCTTTTATTGAAAAGGTCTGAATTTTTTTACACCTTTCATAAACAACTAATATTTTGTTCTTAACGCTTTTTCAAAATCACCAAATTTCATTTTTTAAGTTTTTTTAAAAAAAGATAAGGTAATTCAAGGGAAGCTTGCATGCTTAATTAACTCATGCACGTTTATTAAAAAACAAGAGATTCCATTGCACTGAAGTGTAAAGTAGAATTCTTGTAAAACTATCGTATTATCGAATATGTATGTTCATTTTCAATTTCTTTCGAATTTTCTTCGTATCAGTAATTTTGAATTGAAACAGGTTTCTTTCTTGGGAGTAGGATCCGTGACACGGTTACTGGAGTAGAGGATGCCTTGAAATTTTTTTATTCGATTCGGAGCTTTAGAACACAATTTGGCCTCCTTCTTCCGGGACTCACAATGCTTAAAATATTATTTAGGGACTTGTTCTTTATA
Source organism: Ptenothrix huangshanensis (assembly GCA_036851915.1). Taxonomy (NCBI): domain Eukaryota; kingdom Metazoa; phylum Arthropoda; class Collembola; order Symphypleona; family Dicyrtomidae; genus Ptenothrix; species Ptenothrix huangshanensis. Next base: position 7,407 of record JAAXYX010004374.1, read on the forward strand.
ATTAATCTACGCATGCATAAATGCCAAACCATTAATTACATATATTAATAGTGGTAGCCAAATCCAAAACTTATTTTTTCCATATTTTGAGAAGTAATCATCCTAGATTAAAACTAATGGCAGCTCCTAGTCATGCGGCGGTTTTTAGAGCTCCTTCTGTCCAATTTCCAAATTTGAATTTCCCCTCCCCCTTGACCATGAAAAATAAGTTTCAAGGTTAGGATTTGTCCGGTTGAAGCTATCATTCCTTTGTCCCGAACCTCCTTGCATGCTGAGTATGACGACATATTTTAGATAGATATTTAGTTTTAAGGATTTACTAGTAGCTACTTTTGAAGCACATTTTAATTTAGATAAAGTATTACGGGATACTCAAATCAAATTCATTTTTAAAATTCAATTTTTCAATTCAATTTTCCATGGAAACTGTGGTAACCTGAATGAGAGGAAAATAATTTAAAAAACAATGAAGCGAAGATGTCTAAAGACTCGTACATTAATAAAATCGAAACTGAAAAGTGAATGCGATTTGGGTATTCCCTTATTTATTCAACTAGTTAATTACGTAAGACTTATTGTTAGTTATATTGTTATCGTATTATTTTATAATAACCATTTGATTCAACATTGTAATATGTATACCAATCAAATAATCTTATCATGAATAATACTTTTATTTGTAGAACTTTTGTACTTCAAAACTTGGCGGAAATAAATGATCGCATTTAACGATTAACTATTTAATGATGTTACATTCCATTTGCTCGAATTTGTGTCCTTTTTTTTGAACCCTCAGTTAAGTCCAGCAAGTTAAGCTCAGTTAAGTTATTGCATGAGAAGACGAAATTTAAAACTTGTTTTTATGCAAATACTTAAGTAGGTAGTGTACTTTCGAGGTCTAGGCGTCAATGGCTAAAAGCCCTACTCATGCAGACGCTACTGATAGTTTTCGCCAGTCATCAAAATCCACACTTTTAGAGCAATTACAATCCCAAATTAAAAAAGAGTGTTTCACCAAAATCCAACTGTTTCAGAATCGTGTGAATTTGAATTCTTTTATTGGCAAACTAAATGGAATTTATGTATGTACAGTGAATGAATGTAGGAAAGTAAAAACATGTGCGGCTAGAATGTGAGCTTGTAAATGTATTTAGCAAATGTAATGCGTCCAAACGTGTAAGTCTTGTTTTCTTTTTTGATTTCCGCGTTAGTTTTCAGTAGAGGCGAAATACCAGCAAGAAGATCTAGAACAACACAAGGGCAACTCATTATGCATTTACTTGTGAATTAGAACATGCATAAAAACCTTCAAAAATAAATTCAAGTCTTACATTTGACGTTTTCTTCCTGTTTTGCCCTTAAAATAATTTCAACTTTTACATTTGGGCACAAATCAAACGCGTATTTTGATGCGACCTTAGACAAAACTGCTTTCGTGGGACTTGTCCTTTCCCCGGATGAATCATCTTCAATTCCGACAATAAGATGGCGTAAACCTAAATTCAAAAAAAATAAAATAATTGTTTCCTCTACTCAAATCTACTGCTTTTCATCTGCACAAACCAATACTGAAAAGTAATTTTCGCTTACATTTTGCATCCAGCATTGACGTTTTCAATCTTAATCCCTTCAAAGCTTCCGCGTCCAAGTTTTCTGAATCTGAACTGCCCCCAAAATCTGCGCAAGTCTCTTCGCATATTCCAGTTAGTGCTGCATCCAGTGCAGTAAACGAATTTGTTTTTGTATTCCAACTTGCATTCTCCAAGTCCAAATTTTCCAAAGTCTCGATGCTTACACCGAACTCAAGTAACGCGAGCATAGGTAGACTCCAAAATACATGCAATACCTGAGAGACTCGTATCAGTTGCGAAATTAAAAGTTTTTTAATATTCGGAAACAAAAGCGGCCACTTTTGAATGCACGCAAATTCAGGCTCATTTACAAATTGAAGAGCAGTAAGCGTGGAAACACTGTCTTGATAATCCGCACCCAGAAAACTCTTCTCGTACATTTCCTTCGACCAAGTGCTGCTCCGTACTCCGGATGGATATTGAGTAAATATGCACGATAGACGCGGAAATACGCGAGACATTTTAAATCCTTTAGGCTCAAAAGCCTCAGGACAATTTTCAAGTATGAAAATGATAAGCTCTCGAAGTTGTGGCATAACGGGAACCTCAAACTGCTGGAGGTAAAACAACGGAGGCGTTATCATCAGATCGAGACTATGGGCACATTTGTGAAGCAGAGTGGCCATAATTTTTGTTGCTTGGAGCCAAATATCTCGGGAGTCCAGGGATTTCGGACTTAGGAAAATTTGCAGAGTTCTTAGATTAAGGTTAGCTTTACAAAAGCGCTCGATCAGAAGCAAGTTATCTTTTTGAAAACTAATGAAAGTGGATGAGAGAAGATGGATTTTGTTCGTGCGTCCTAACACATCTACAAGTTGTTCGTGACGAGATGCAGACAATTCTACTTCACTGATATTCACTCCCGCTTGGATTATAAACTCGAAGATATTAACGGGTAAGGCGGATTGTACCCGGAGAAATTTTAGTTTTTTCAACAGTTCGGATTTACTACTCTTTGGCGAAAGAGATGTAAATGTTTCCTCATTATTATCCTCACTGATTTCAGGCTCAGGTAATAAAGTAATTTTTGACTCCAGTGTAAGTTCCTCGAGATTTGGAAGCTGCATACAAAGCACATGTTTGAAACTATGAAGCAACGTTCGACCTGTAATCCCGGGAAGATTCCCACTGTCCAGCGAAATATTTAAGGTGTGAATCAAATGTCCAAATGTCGACAAAACATGTTGCACATCTTGACTTGACAAATTGCAATTGGAAAATGCGAAACTACACGACGGAAACAGTGGACTTTCCTTGATTGTTGTTTCGAGTGCAAGAAGCTTCTGCGCGTGTTCGTCGTTCGGATTGTGTTGAAATGCGTGAGTGACTTTGAGGAGATGTTTTCTCAAGAGAATTCTCGTTGATCTGTAGCTCCATCGCTTACTCACTCTCCGCGCCACTTTCAAATCTCGTGGTCCCAGGTTCTTAAGAATCGTTTCCAGCAGCTGTGTTAGTAAATTCAACAAAATTTAATTTTAGAAACTATTTTTCAAAAGGAAAACCTAATGTTAATTTTAACTCCAGATTATTAAAAATGCAAATTTAAAAAATGCGCCTTTTAAAGTGCTGTATTCAGAAACTGCTCGCATTCCCAGGGCTACGTCTCTATGCCTACTAGTTAAGCAACTTGTTGTCATTCTACTAGAATGTTGTTTTCTATCAAAGCCCAACTAAAAACAAAAGCACAGTTCTTACCAACTCCTTTTCAAACACTTTTTCCATGGCGAATTAGTTAATTTGCTCCTCCAAGGCCTGACGAGAAAAACACTGTTTGGAGTGTTTTTGACTTGACTTGAAATCAAATAATGGGGGATAAGAATCAAAACCGGATTCGATTTTCAGTATTTTGAGAGACCTTAGGCGCAACTGGGGATCGAAGCTTGACGATAAGAATAATTACTTAAATCCGATGCCTACCAGCGTTTTGTGTATGAAAAATTAAATGTTCAAGATGCAAACCCTTCTAATTCCAATTGACTACTGAGTCAGGAAACGCATCTCTTTTATAACTGAACACTTGTAAAGACAAGTCCTAAATTGTTTTCCATGGAATCTTGTTTTTGGTTGAACACAAATACATTTATAAATACACTTAGGTTTTTGTTCTCTTTAAATCTTTATGATGGAGATGACAAAAGTTTTCCTTGGTGGTTCTCCAGTAATTCTTTGAATATACCAATATGTAGTTGTGTTTCCTTGAATCATTTCTAACGTAGTAGTAAATATATGGAGTAAATAAAACTTATTCGATTCAATGATTCAACATTATAACATGCATACCTATGTTAATTTTAGGATAATTTTATATTTATGATGTATTCTTAGCATTTTTGTTTAGGCTTAACTTTGAACAACTAATAGTGCCAATTTCAGGAGCGTAATTAGGCGTTGGCAAAGGAAGAACTATGCCCAACAAATTTTTTTAAAACAATGCACGATGTAACAATTGCACTAAACCGATGCAATGCTTTTAAAACGTGAACGAAAGAAACGCAGTTTTTACTAGGAATAAGAGAGGCAGATTGCTTTTATTATAATTATACGACAACGACACAGCTTTTTCTACATAGGAAAGACGCAGTTATTTAAATTTTCAAGAAAAAGAAACAGGTTTTTTAAATACAAACGAACATGACGCTGTTTTTTTTATTTTTACAAAAAAGAAGCAGATTAGTTTGAATGCATAAGAAAGCGACGAGTTTTTAAATTCAATTTAATGTAGCACAAATGCGGCAACAAAAATAATGCCCCTTTTAGTATAAAATAACATACATGTAAAAGAATTTTGAAAAATATTTTTTAATTAAAGCTTATGGAAGATAGACTTTTTTCAAAAAGTTTCCAAAATGTGAGTGATAGGTATAAACAACTGGTGACTATACCATAAAATTGTTTTAAAATTGTTTTAGTGTTTTTATTGCCTCCTGGTCGCCATAATATGTTTTAAATTAGGTTACAATGGGACTACAATACATTTTTTTTGTGACCTTCTGAATTTTAATAAAATGGAAATGCATTATTGTATTTTACATGACATTCGTTTTTCCTGCTTTGTGTATACATTCTTTATATCATTCAAATTCTTTCCGGACAAAATGTAAAGAATACCAACATAAAAAGGTAATTATTTACGTAGGTTTAAGTTGTAAAAGACGATCTTGAAGAACTGCATACGTATTTGTGCTTTTCTACTATATCCTTATACACTCTAATCTGGTAGGCACGGAACCCTGAAATAATTCAGTATTAAAAATGACAATTTGTAAAAGTTAAATATGTAATTCGAACAAAATTTGACTGGCTAAAATCAACTAATACACTTACGTAGGCGGACAACCTGAATCAAAAATCGGTCGTGGGGTTGGTGCAGCAAAGTGTACACGACCAGGAAATAGAGGTGCAGTCAGAGGTTTTCCAAGCGTATGTCCAGGTCGCAAATACCTGGG
>JAAXYX010004375.1:0-12478 GCA_036851915.1 Ptenothrix huangshanensis
CGTACGAGCCGAATTTGAAGAAACTTTCGCCGCTCGGGACAAAAGCTTTCGCCTGATTTGGTGGCTTCTTCCAAGACAATTCAGCGAGCACTCAAACTCTCATCAATGAGTGGGCCAGTTTCCCGAAGGAAGGGCTGCGTGTTTCAAAGCTAGGAGTGACTATGTATTTTAATTACCAAAAATAATTTCAGTAGGCAGATGTGTGAGGAGTGTGATCCTAAAGTTTTTTTTGGTATAACAGGAGTAATAATAATTCTTTGTTACATTTGAATTACTATTACTCCTGTTATACCAAAAAAACTGTGTACCGGGACTTAATTGCCACCCTGTAGTTCAAAATTCACTTACTATACCCTGCTCTAGTAATGTACCCTCCCCTTATTCTATATCCCCCCAGGGGCTTAAATTTTAGTCTAATATACCCGGCCATACTATTACAGAGAATACGGTATATTCATAAATCATGTACATTAATCAATGATGTGATGAACCAGATTAAAGATAGGCGATGCCGATGCTAAATCAAATAATTTTTGAATGAAACAATTTAAATATGATCATTGCTGACAGTTTATCCCCGGCGTAATAATTAATTCGAGTAAAAATAACCGAGCTTCTGTTTGTCATATGTCAGCATTTATTTTAGATTCATGATTAAACCTTGACAAAGACATGCGGCCCATTATCTTTGACCCCGGAAGTGGAAGTAGATCCAGCAGTCAAGTCTTTAACCTGCTGCATAACCACAACAACTGTAAGCACAAAAATCAGAAAGACCACTGCACCAACAAAGACAGGAAAACCGTCGATTTTTTTCTTGTGAAGATCACCACAGTCATGACTGATCAGACTGACACGGGAGTACACTTCGTCAACCGAATGGAGGCTGTCCCTGTCCCTATCCGCGTCTCTGTCTTCATCAGGGTCAACGTCAAACGCTAAACCTGAATCCTCCGAGGAATTACCTGAACTGGATGGAGCCTTAATGGCGTGGTATTTACGAAGCGCTATATAAAAGGTAAAAAACATATTGGAAAAAAAACATACCGATTTGCAATTTGCAATTACAGTTGTAATTTGTAATCGTCTAAGTCATACCGTTTACATGCTTGAATTTCCTCCTCATCTTCATCAGTCGTAATTTTGCTTTGCTGCGGAGTTTTCTAATTCCATATTTCAGGTGTCTATGCCGTTGCCGTTGAACCGTTTTCTCTGCTACGCCATGACCATAACGTTCATATTCATTTTCAATTTCAAACCTGCTAACGTTTCCCATGTTCTCATCTCCATGATTATAATGATTACTATGATCGTTTGCCGATTTCGAAGATTGATTCGGACGTACCAGTAAGTGTGTGGCTGCGATGTTGCGATTTAACGAATGAGTCGTGGATATCGAAGTTGGGGTTTCCGTTGACATACCCGTATTCGGAATCGGAATTCCGATTTAGCAAACAATGATCTGAAAACCCTCCTGAGAGCGAAAGGGGGACGGGGACGCATCCATAAACATGTGTAGCATGCGGCAGTTTAACCAAAAGTGAAATCCCAAAAATTCAAAGATTTTTTCATTTTATGACTTATTGTAAATAGTAAATAGCATTTGATTGCAACACCGACTTTAGCTGTCATCTTTAGTGAACTTCACTCAACCGACTCTGACTCTGACTTTAATTCTTCTTGACCTTGACCTTGCTACGTGGCTTTTGCGTCGCATAGGATTTTATTAATTTGCATTATTTTATTTTTCGGATATTTTTATTTCGCTGAACTACAAGTAATTTATTTTATATCAAGATCTAATACATAGTATCTAATAGTAATATATAATAATTAATGAATACACCACTTTTTATTCATTAAATTTTTTTCGGTGCTTTTTGGAACATCATATCGCTAATGGTGTTTTAAAAGACATTTCGGCAACTCATTCTATATGTTCGAAGTGTTAAATTATGTGTTTACTGCTGTTAAATAGGTACCTATAATCATTATGATTTGGAGGTAAAAAATTAGTCTTGGTTTATATTCACTGATTCGTAAGATAGCATTTTTTTTATTGTTTTCACAGCTTTCCATTTCTCGTTGAATTGGCATGCAGTAGTTCTTCTTACGATTAGTCCTGGTCAATTTCAATGCATTTTAATCCTTACATATTCAAAGTTACAGTACAGCAGAGTCATGATCTAGATCAGTATCAGTTATCAGTACATACGCTAAAAACAAGAAAAGATTAGTGTAAATAATTCGCGTGATCGAACTGCACTCTTTCCGTGAGTGAAAATTATGTTCTTGACTGTTAGCACAATACTGTCTGTGTCTGGCTAGTATCAAGGTGGCTATAGACTCCTCGTCCAACCGCCTTGAACTAGGATAATTTCATTTTTACCAGCTCAATAATCTCGTGATAATTTTTATTTATGACTCAGACTCGCCCTGTCCTTGTTTTTCCAGCCTTGACTTTGTTCTTGGTCGCAGGAGTTTCTTTGGAAGGCATATTAGTATGACTGGTTATCACGGTAGAACTAGCATCTGTTACATTTCCGATGCCATTCTTCATATTCAAAACAGAATTAAATTTCTTATCGGTTTCCTGAGAACCATTTGCTGTTATTGCTGTTGTGGCCCTTTTCTTTCCAGTGCTTATATTGTTTCCTCCATTAAATAATTCTTTCTTAAGCTTTTTTAAGGTCATAGCAGCAGCATTACTGCCTTTTGCAGGGGCAGGGGCAGGGAGAAGGGCAGTGGCATTACTTTTCCCCTTAGGCCTCTCGCCTTTAGCATTGCTAGTGCTAGTGGCTCTTTTATTCTGCAGGTGCAAACTATCTGATGGTGGGCTTGCATCTGGAGGCTTTTCAAATTGCTTCCAGTCTCCATCACCATCCAAGAAGTCAACTTCTAATTTCAAAAAGTCGTCGTAATTCAAGTCTAGTTCAGGGTCGAAGTCCAAGCCTTTATTGGACTTCGGATTTTTGTCACTTTTGGCGGCAGCGGCGAGGGCAAATGGGGAAGATGATGAATCCACTGATCTTTTGGTTTTCTTCAAGGTCGTGTTGCTAATCACACTGCTTGTAGTAAAACTCTTCTTCTCGGGTGCAGTCTGTTGTCGTACAAGGTCGCTGCTTTTATCACTGATATTGTTGTTGTTGCTACTGGTTATGGCTGCCTTGGAACGATTCGTCTTCCTTATCTTGTTGGGAAATTTGTCCAGTGAATTTAAAATAGATTTGGACGCATGGAGCAAACTGCCCTGAGGACTACTGTTATTCTTATTAATATTGTTGATATTGCTACTGGTCAAATTCAAATTAGATCTAGATGCTTTGCTAGCTAAAGACAATTTTGATCCTGTCCGGTTTAACGAAGATGTGTTTGTTTGCATTGGAGATGGAACTTGAATTAATGGATCTAAAGATTGATTGGAGGGAATTCTTACAGGGCCTGGACCATTTTGATTTAGACTAGGAATTCTTTTCAGTTTGGAAGAAGAAGTTTCCTGTGTAACTGATTTGGACACTTTGATAGCCATCTGAACCCCATGGTTGCTGCCCTCACCATCCACCGACTTTTCTTTCTGTTGTTTTGCCACAAGTTTCTTGTAGAAATTTTCAATAGTTTCTTGTTCCTTTGTTAATGGTTTTTTCGCTCTTTGTTTTCTTTGAGCAGCTATCTGCTCGAGTTGATCTGGATCAATAAGTCCTTCTAGGCCGTAGCTGAGGTCATCAAAATCATCCGTGTCCATGTTGTAACTGAGCAATTCGTCATCATCTCGGATTCTTTCGAAGGGGAATTTCTTAAGGAAATCTTCAATTTCCATTAGATCTTCTGTTTCTGCGAGCAAATCATCGACTTCATTCGTTGGTCCTTGTTGTAGTTGCAATTCCTCTTCATCAGCAGTGTTTATCATACTTTCCTTACTGAAGCTTGCTTGTTGAAGCTGATTCACACCACCAGCAACACTACCACTGCCACCGCCTTGCTTTAGCCGTTGCTTACTGTCACGAAAAACGTTGGGATCCATTTGCTTCGCCATAGTTTCATCATTTTCTTTAATAGCCTCCAGGATCCGATCGTATGCTCCGAATAATTGATCCTCCAGGAATTTATTACGCCTTTCAAGTTCCCGGATATTGTCTTCCGCACCTGAGTCCTTGGAAATATCGCCTTCCATATTCATGGGAAATTTATCTTCCGCATTTTGAGAGCAGGTGGTTGTAGTTATGCCACGGGATTGACGACCAAGTTTACCAGCCGGTCTTATAGGAGGCAATTTGAGATTTTCGTACTGACTTGTATTGCTTAATTTGGATTTGTTCTCAGTTTGATGCTGGTCTTTTCCTTTGTCCCCTAATCCCATCATTCGATCACGATCTTTATCTCGATCTCCTCCTTTCAGTTTGCAATCCGCATCTCCACCGTTGGATTCCACTGGGACAGGAACTAGACGTGGAAGTTGGAACTTGCTATTGTTGCTATTATTAATGCCATTTTCTTTTTCATCCATCCCGTAAGATGATATTTTTTCGAACCAACTATCATCGGTGTGCGGCAAAGACAAGGGAACTCGATCCTTGTGGGCACGGAGTGTCTTCAAAAGTTCATTTATGTGTTCGATACCGGTGGTCCCTTCGGTTTCCATTTTCCTACGACGTTCCTTAACTTCATCGCGATCTTTCCTTATTGACAGGGGTAAAGTTTGGAAAAGGCCGTCAACCTGATCGTCAATGACCTTCATAGGAATACATGAAGTCACTGATGAATGACAAGCCGGACACTTAGGGGAAAATTGTAGCCATTTGGTTATACAAAAACGGCAAAATAAATGCTGACATGTGGTCCATGTGGCCTGTAAAGCATAAAAATAATCTCAAATAAATAAAGTCAGACATAGTTAAAGCAAGTATGTAAGCCACACATGCCCACATACATAAATCCCACATGCATTTATTTGAAAGCTATTCTTCCAATTAAATTCAAAATTATGTAAGCTAATGTTAAAAAAGAACAAAATTTGAAATATTAAATAAATTGCTTTTTTACGTCAATGTAAACTTCAAGACAAATGGAACATTTGAAGTCTTCAATTAGTTGGTCCATAACATCCTGAGGGCTGGGCTTAGTTTGCTTCAGAGTTTTCTCTGCCATATTAAACAGTCCTTCTTTTGTTCTTTCTTTGATCTTAGTAGTAATATTGTAATTGTAAATTTGTAACTTCTAAAAATGGTTATACACAAAATGAGTAGCAATTCAATACTCTCGTGCACTTAAATTAAATTATTTGGCTTGCTACTATGCAGTTGGATTGGAATCAAAAGCTGGAGGCTGGAATTAATTATACCGTCGTGGTCGTGGTAGTGGTGTATTTGGTATTACTTAAATTATTCTTTTTTTATTCAGTTTCTTCAGTTTCATTGTAATCGAACGAAGTTCGTTGATTGAAACGAAAACGAGCGAAATGAGGTAGATGAACATGAGCATAATAATATTACTTAGAGTTGGGATTAGTATTTTGCATTTTGCTTTGAGGTAAAATTAAATTAACAACTATTCCGTTTCAAAATAATTTAGCGTAGTAAAAAGGACGTCGGTCGGGTTGTCGGGTAGAAAGTAGAAGGAAGATTTCATGATTTTTCGGGCGGAAATCCGGAACTCGGCCGACTCGGCGTAACTACTGGCTAACTGGCTACAGAGGAAGAGGAATACAATGATGTCGATAAAGGATTCTTAGGGGGTTGGGGACTGGGGACGGGGACTGGGACCTAGTAATAGCAAATTATTCAAAAAAAATAGTAATGATATTGAAATTATTTCAAATAATTGCATACTTGATTGGTTATTAAAAAATATTCGTGTTCTTATTCTAGTCACGGTGGTAGTTTTTTTGTAATTATTACTGCAAAACATATTTTGAAAAACAAGCGAAATCGTATTTTGCTATCAAACATTATTTATTTCCATGGAATTTGCCACACGTGAGAAGTATAATTTATAATTAGGTAAAGGTAGGTGGTATTGGTATAATGATATTATTGCAAAAATAGTTTTTGAAAAACACAAACCCAGCGGCAAGAGCAATGGGTAGTATTATATATTATTATGCAATTATATTCTGTGACAAATAGAGAGATCCACACGCTCATACTAGACCTGTGGATCCCGTGGGTAGTTCTTCTTTTATACAGCAAAACTTTACAACTAAAATACAAAGTCAAATATCAAGAAAATATTACTAATTTAAAACTTTGAGAGCTTACGAAACTTTGAGAAGGAAAAGGACAGCTTATAACTTTTTACCTATAGTCGACTTCGACAGTGACACAGAAAACAGAATCGTACTAGTGAGGAGGATGAAAACAGAACTAGCCTAAGTAACTTAGTCGATTCTTAGTTATTACAGAGGAATTACACGTTTTCCTTATAATTATTACTTGTCGTATTTTAGTAGTGTCTAGTCATAGTAGCCTAATAGTACAAAGTCGATACTTATACTTCACATTCACACATCTTCTTATGAAACACGCGAGCGCGGACAAAGTTGAGCTGTAAGTTAAGAAGTTATAATTCATAGTAAACTATAGACTTTCTCTTACAATGAAGTACTTACTATCCGAATGTATTTGCATACCATGTAATAAACTAATAACTGTAGTAATAGTAGGTAAGTAATTAGAATTATTGTTGTGATCGTTGAATCCGCAGATTTTTTTGACTACAAGCAATTATTTCAGTCCACAGTGAGAATATCCATTGGACCAAAGTCTGCCACACGGGATAAATGTATTTGGAGTCCATCTGCAGGATGCACTCCGTCGGCGGCGTGACCACCTCGGCCACGCACTCCGTGGCCTCTACTAGGGCCCGCAGCTTCGGGAACACGGGGATTAATACGGGAGCCTGGAAACAATAAATCATTATTTAATAAAATGATGGTGTTCATTAATTATTTCCTTATACGGCATTTTAGCGATATAAGACCTTGGCGTTATAACGTCTAATACGTCGTCGTTAAGGCTTAGTCTGAGAAAACATCTCGAGAAACGTTAATATACGTTGATATTTATTTCTTGACTGTTTACTTCGAAACAAGTAAAATTCATAGCAAGGAAAACCTCACAATGCTTCATTTGTGGTGTCTTCAATATTCGAGTATTTTTGACAATAAAACGCGCATCAAGTAGAATAGATATTGAATAATGCTATACTCCTATTTAATAGTTGACTACCGATTAGAAACTATCCCATCATTATCAATAATCAGATCGTAGTGACCGACGATTTTACAGTATAAAACTTGCCACTCACTTCGACGACGACTTCCTGGACCCCCTCCAGGTGGTCCAAGTGGAGGATTGCTTCGTGCAAGTTCCGCAAAAGGTGCAAAATTTGGGTAGCCAAGTATATTCGGCGGAACTTGGAAATTTCCTTGATGGTGAGTTGCTCTGCGGTGGTGAGGGTGAGGCACGAATATGTCATGATGTAACTGTAAGTCTTGCAAGAAATCAGCAAACTGCTCACCATTTGCAAAGGGATACTCATTTCCGTTGGCTCGAGCACGAGCTCTGGGTTGAGGGACTCGAGCAGCAGCTGCTGCAGCAGCATCTAATGCTTTCACATTTTCCACTTCCTTGGAACGATCTTGAACGATTTCTTCCCTCCGAGAACGCATCTCCTTCGACACCAAGTCACTTTGATACACCTTGGTAATATAATTCTCCATTTCCACATGCCTTACTAGGGCAATTATCTCTTTACGACAAGTAGGACATTCATTTTTTCTTTTCCTCCATTCAGTTATACAATGTGCACAGAAGGTGTGACCGCAATTCAAAACAGTCGCCTACAGTTTAAACAAAGCAATACATTTTTATAACTTGTAACTTTTTAAAATTAATACTAAGGTCTAAATGAAATATTTGTATAAGGTCAGGATGATGAACTGGATAAAGTCAGTAAACGATCAAATTCAAATAAAGCTGTAACCTGAATGAAAACATCGTTGCATATGCAGCAAGCCAACTCGTTGTCCATCACTTCTATAATTTTCTTATATTGTTCTTCTTCAACCACGCGTTTCTCTGACTGCGCCGTACTCAGCTTATTCCGTAACTCCGTTGTTTCCTTTTCTTTTTTCTCTTTTTCTGATTGAACTCTACGATTTGTATTTTCTAATTCGCTAATTCGTTCCCGGTATGACCTAAGCAATTCCCTCACTTTTGAAGATTCATCTCCCTGAAGTGATTTTAGGTCTAATTCATATTCTTCCTTCTGCAAATAGAAAGTATGCCCAAAAAAAGAAATTAACGATACAACATATTAGTTTTGCTTAAAAGTAATTAATTCAGATATAGAGAACATTACTGTTAGTTAGCTTACCCCGGTCGAATTAGCAGGGGGACTGAAATTTGCGATGGACGTGTGGCTATCAAAAAAACTCGGCATATCATCTATATCCAATAATTCTTCTTCTTCATCATCGTCACCTTCACTTTTATGCGGGGTATTAAGTAACAATCGTTTTCGTTTACGATCACTGTGCGCACTGCTAGAAATCAATACAAGATTAAATAAATTAGCCATCAACATCACAAAATGTAACTGCACGCACAATGGGCATGGCTAACCTTGACCTTCACTTTTTCAAGACGAGAGAATTTTAACCTTACTGAAACTTAAGGACTTTTGGTTACAAAGTTTCTTGACTTAAACGATTTTCACTAGTGAACGAATTGGTTTAAATACGAAGCCTGCCTTTCACAACAACCCACTTTTGTTATAAGCTCGAATTTGTGCCAATATGGCCCATCAAAGGAAATTACAGCACCTAAGGAATTATTAGAACTTGAACAAAACTCACCCATAACCAAAATTTTGCCTGTAGGCTCGTAATCGTGTAATCACTCGTATAATTCTAATTCTACATGCTATAATACAGTCAAAGATTAGGTTCTGGGAACAAGATTATAAAATGAGGAGTTCATTCAGAATTTTTAGAATTGGAGTATTATTTACATATCTTTAAGGCAGCATTTACGAAATCAGACAAGGCAGATTTGTAACGTGATTGAGATAGTGTTGAGTTTGGTGAATATAAAATCAAAGGCAGCAAAATTCCAAAGAGGCAAATCATCATGATTAAATAAATAATTTCCGTTAAAACTAAAATGCCCCTCAAAATGAAATGCACTTCTTTTGCCTTTCTAATAAAAAAATAAGCAACTAGCTACAAATATTCCAGTTAAGAAATTTCATGCATGTAAAATACGCTTGAATTAATTAAACCACGCATAATTAACTTAACCCTGATTTAGGAAAAGAATTGATTTCGAAAGTTATCGCTTTACAATGCTTTCAAATTCTAATTGACCGAAGTATAAACTATATTCAAACTGCTTCCTCAGCCTATACTCACGATAGTAATGCTAAATTTTTCAAATTTTGAGACGGGTCGTATCCAAGGCGGCTGGACTTCATTTGGTATATCAAATGAAGTCCAGCCGCCTTGGTCGTATCCCTTTAATGCTAAAAAATGTTGCCAGGAGGGTCTCCGGGTACTACGGAGATTACGGATTTAAGATATGGCCTCCAACACTTTATAAAACAAGTGAACATGTTTTCGTCAACTTTGACGTCATCTCAAAGTTACGTTTAAAAACGTTGTCTTGCATGTACCGCAACTCATCCTAATAAACCCAAATGCTTTAACCACCCCTACTTTGGTTAAGCACCAGCACCAGGAGAGAAATACAAGTTCCTCCTGGTCCTTCCTTACAAACGAAAACAACCCCATTTCGTAAGAGGTAGTTCGTAAATGTTAATTACATAGAACGTTACGTACGCAGTAAAATAAGTTCCAATATCTAGATAATATCAATACATAAAGGATAATTGGTTCGCTTAGTTTGAAATACGCATAAATACTACTTACATACTGGATGGTTCACTGGGAGTTGTGTTAGTTTTACGCTTTGGAGATTGAGATTTGATCGACGGCGTATGTGTCGTTGGAGATATACATTGCACGGAGTCTCCGTAGGAGGAGGAGGAAGAAGCTCGAACAGACCCCAATGGGAAACTCGGAACAATGAGAGGCCCTTGCATCATACTTGGTAAACTATTAATCTTTGGTGGTGATCGGATAACTTTGTAGAATTTATATTGTAAGGATCCTGTTGGAACGAATGCAATGGTGTCCATATGCTGTAGATCTATAAATTCATTCTGTGTTATTCGTCTCCCATTCACCATCATTCCGTTTGTACTCTGAAACAACAAAGAAGAGGACCGTGAAATTACAGCGAAACACATTTATGCATACAATTCAATATCTAAGATGATGATTGATCTTTAAAGGATCTCACCGTATCTTTAATCCTCCAAACTTGATTACGGTACTCCATTACAGCGTGTCTTCGAGAAATTTGTAAAGATTCCCATATGACTACATTGCCAATGCCTCTTCCAAATGTGACCTTAAACAATTACACAAATACAATTATGATTATATGGACTTCGACGTTTTCATTAATTTTTCTTGTTATTCATCATTCACAGTTATAGTTATTCGGAATTTTGGCACATCCACTCCCACTAGTTATCAAACATCAAACGTTTCGTCCTCGATCTTAGTAAGATGACTCATCACATCGAAATGCAAAATGTGCAGAACCCATCAGCACTTATCAATTATCCTCTATTTCTAATTATTTTTCTATTTAGATTCTCAAACTATGAAAATATGGAGTTTATTATCTATGCCTATCGTATTTAAGACTTACCACATTTCCTTTGAGTTCAATCCTAGCGGGTGGAGTGGTAAACGTAACTTCACCCGTGTCCGAGCGTTCCAGGTATGCTGTAACCTGGTTCTCATTGTCCATGTTGTTCGATAAAGATTCTAACAAAATAAAAAGTTTTCTCAAATTCGGATCAATTGCGGTTGTTTCAAATACCTTCAAACTGTTCTCTCCTTGAAAAGAATCCAATCCAATCCAATCCCAATAATTATCAATTATCCAACTCAATCCGCGTACAAATGACAAACAAAGAGAATTTAAAATTCAAATCAAATTCAAATGTAAATGCAAATCATAAAATTAAAATTCCAAATACTGGTATCGATCGCGATGGATGTTTCAGTTCATTTAGCTTCGGTTATCTTCCACAATTGACAATGGCACAAGATCCCTTTGCTTGGGCCAAACGTGAAACTTTGATCTTGTAATAAATATTTATGCTTATAATTTTGTCCTTTAAAGATTCTGCACAAAGCCTGTCCACAGTCTGTCCGTATAACAATATTCGTGATTATCAGTTTGTCGTTGTATTATATATTATTTATATTTTTGTTAAATAATTGGTGAAGGCAGCAGCAGTAGCAGCAGCAGCAGGAGCAATGCGAAGAGTGCGAACAACCAACAGAACTCAACTTGTTCTTTCTCACACTTGCATAGGTATTACATCCAAATCGAAAAAATTATAAATTATGGAATCGTTCCTCGACTTGTCTCCTTTATTTATATTTCAAGTACGATTGGAACAGCATGCAAAGCCAAATATTCAGTAAGAAATGGAAAACATGAATCGGAATTTTTAGAAAAAGGTTTTAATTGTTGGATTTTATTATTGGTTTCGTAGCTATATTTTTTTGGTTATGTTGCAGTTGTTGTATTGTAAGTAGTTCCTGAGTAAACATGAGATAAAAGGATTGAATCGAAACTGCAAAAGTACTACTAATTTCCCAGCACTGTTCACAGGACACGAATACGAGGCTACTGAAGTTACTCTGACTCAAGCTAAAGGCTAAAACACTAGATGATGATTCTGGTACAATTGTATTCTCCAATTCTGCACGATAGTTAAAGGAATATTATACGAATACGCTGGCAATAAATACAGAGAACCCAGAAGAGTGGCTTCAAGTCGTACAGGAATATTTCTACCATTCAACACCACGTAACGAACACCCTATCCTTTTTCCAAACCCAAATCCAACAAGGAGCAACGTAGGCAGATATTTTACGGATACGGAACACAGAGCACTTATTTAACTACATCATACAATGCAATACCATCCAAGTCCAAATACCTGCTCCTACTCCACTAGTAGTCTGCAAAGCAAGGACCATTCCACAAATTACATTCTCTTTTTACCCCAAGGGGCGAAAAAACACTTGCATTTTTTACAAAAAAAGCGACTCGAAGATTCCAATACGAGCATTTGTGGAGCGAGCCCAGCCAGTTAACTGCATAGCTGCTCCAACCATCATTTACTCGGAATTACTCTTCCCATTACATTACATGGGGTGAGTAAAGAGTAGGGATAGGACTCGTCAGCAAATGACTTTACTCACTTTTATTTACCCAACCAGCCAAGTTTTATCATTTAAGGCTCATCTACACTTCACTTTAGCAGCCGAGTGAAGGTAAAGTTTCTACTTTGTGACCATAGCAATAGAGTTTTGCTTATCGTTACTATGGC
>JAAXYX010004376.1:0-12478 GCA_036851915.1 Ptenothrix huangshanensis
CCAACCTAATACACTAATTAGGCTGAAAATTACAATTAAAGGGACACTAAACCTTTGGAACTTGGAATGTTCAAGCTTTCTGGACGTTTCCTTATTGAGTATTTAGTACGCTTAAATTTTAACAACTGATCGCAATATTTCACTGACTTGTTTTATTTCATTTCTGAGTTATCCTGAGTGTATTTACGAATAATGTATTTGCCTCCCTAAAAACACGTGGACAAGTAAATCCCCAACGTTTCAAACGTACCGTTTTATTCCGAGCATAAGAAAAGTTCCACCAGGGACGTCATCATATTTTTTGAAATTTTGGCAACCCCATCCTTTCCGCACTACACACAATCTCAGCTTTTAAAATTTGAATAGCATGGAACTTAACATTGTTCGTCACCACACCCACTTTTGATGACGCGATTTGTGGATACACCCATTACCAATTTGTTATTTTAAGTTCGGATGTTTTTGTCATCTTGTCTACGTGTTTTCCCGGAGGGGAGCACATTGACATCACACCTATGACGCACAAATTGAGTCATTTAATTGTTGTGGTTTGGGGAATGGGGACATGGGGGAAGAAGCTCTTTTCATCACTAATTATTAAGGTGACCCGAAAGCATTATATAAACATGAAAAGAATTTCAAAGCATTTGTGTGGTGGTCTTTAGCTTTATAGTCAACCTATACTTAGAACAGAAAAAAGAAAATACATAAAAAACATTAAAAAATTTTGAACTCCAAAAAAGCATTAATGCAGTATTTTGAGGCACATTTTACATACAGTTATTTTTCTTTCCTGTGACAGCATTTTGAATAAACTTCGTTGAAAAAAATAGTAGCAGGACTTTGAAATGCTGAAAATGGCTTTACTCTTGTAATTGGAGGGATCAAAAAAGTATTTTAGCATTTTCAGACTCAAAAAACGTTTTATTACGCACTACCAAAAATGCGATTTCTAAAAGCATAAAAGGCGTTTTGAGTTTCACATTATTTTCACAATTTCGAGGATTACAAAACATAAGTAATTATTATCGTCGGAAAACTGAAATTATACGCTGTATTTTCACAATTATACTTTTGATTTTATTGCCGGTGCATAAAGTGGCGGATCCAATGGGGAGCTTTGGTGCTGTACCCCCCCCAGGACCCTATACGTATACATTAGCGTTCATAGGGAAAAAATTCTAAATGGCAGCTTTAGCATAGTCTAGCCCCCCTCCCCTTGACCATTGATCCGCAGCTGGGTGCATATATCATTGCGTATGTAAGTACATACGTAAGTATGTATTACGTGATATTTAACTATATAAGTTCTTATGCCTGCAAACTTAAGCCGACCAAAAGTAATTAAAACATTAAAAGTATTTCGTTGTATTATGGTCACCTGATTTGTAGCCTTTGTCAACCTATATATATACATGCTTAGACCACAATACGAAAATATTTAATTTTTGAAAAGGATTTTAACTTCCAAAATCATTATTTTAGCATTTTCGAGCCTAATAACCATTATCGTAGCATTTTTGGAACCAATTTCCATACTGTAAGCTTTTATAAACAATCTTGGCATTTTAAATGGATCAAATATTTTCAAGCCGAAATGCATTATTTTAAAAAGTCGAAACACATATTTTTGGCATTTTGGAGGTAGGACAAAACATTTTCCTAATTAAAAAAATCATTGAGTCGATATTGGTCGCCTTTATAATAATAGATGATAATGAATAATGATAATACATACAGGATTTATAAATGTAGGCAATTTAATTATGCACAAATGATGTATCTCTGAAAATGATAGAAGTTCTCTTTCGAAAGCTAGGCATTTTGTGAATAAAACAACTTTATTTGCAACGAACATCCCGCGCGTACATCATAAAAATGAACTCATACTGCATTTCAAAGGTTTACGTAATAATTATTCCCTAAACCCGTTGTTATTATACCACTTTACGTCATATCATATCATATCATATCATATCATATCATATCATATTATATCATAACAGGATCCGTCAAAATTGCTCACAACCATTTATACAGCACAAATATTTGAAAATAATAAGTACTAGATTAGTTAAAAGTAAAGCAACAAAAATTACATTACACACTACCCATAGATAAGGACGCCAAAGTGTGTTGGAAAGCTCGGAATTAAAATAAAATAATTTCAAAGCAATTCACTACTTCATTTTAATTTTTATTAAAATGCATATAAGAAACTTTAGTGAATAGACACTTCACTCTCAATCAAACCTTTTTTAGCTTTTTCACTAAAAAAGACAATTAAGGAAAACGTAGTTATGCGATTTTTCGACTTGGCTTATGCGAATTGGAAGTTGTTAATATGCAAAGTTTTTTGAATTTTTCATTGTGGACAGATTACACGTTTTATTTAATGCACATTGTTTCTAAAACTATGCAGAAATTACATTTTCCTGAAAACTTAATGAGCTTTTTAAAACCTCAATTAGCTACATTTCTAAATAATTACATCCACTCTAAGCTATGTATATTTGACTGTTCAAAAAATCAAAAAATGTCTTCAAAATTAGCACCTACTACTAAGCATCTCGTTTGTACATTTTGCACTGCAGTTTGAGGTTTTTGTCAAGTTGAAGAGGACTATGCAAGGAATGTGCGTTTTGGCAATTCATTATACGCAAAGTACATACGCGAAAACAAACGAACAAAATTTTTTTCTGCACTTTTGGACTTCCCTACATGCCTACATTCCCGAAGCTTAACTAGAGAGCAAATATTGCATTACCTACATTTTTGTGCGTTTTATGCATTCCGATTACATTAACAATTACTATTCGTTCTCCTTCATGTTTCTATTCCTTCTTCGCGAAGACGTCTTTGGGTAACTAGAATTCAGAATGGATAATAAAAGGAAAGAGTGAGAAATGAGACTCCGAAAAAGGAAATAAATGAATAAAAAGTGACGATAGAGTGAGAAGATCTTGCTGAGCCCCATCTGTGCGTTAGGTTGGAGAACGTAGACGGGAGAATAATAAAAATCACAAGGCTTTGAGTTAAGTGAGCGCCACTTTGCCTCCGTTTGAGTACATGATATGATGGGGCAAGTGTGAGTGTGAGGTAAACAAGCTTTGTGGGCAGTAGGCATTTCATTAAGGCACAGGCACCTATTTCAACTCTATATGCTATAGTAAGGTGCTTTTAATGTGCATTTATAGGCAAGCATTGATTGACGGTGTGGAAGCTTTACAACTTACAACGGCTGCACCACACTCTTATCTTTATTTATTTACTATGGCTGTGGAGGAACTGTTATCGTTATGTTGGTGTGTTTTGGTTTAGGTAGATTTGCTTCTTGGTTGTGGTTCGTGTACGCATACCTATGCCTAGTAATAAAAAATAAGTAAAATAAATAAGTATAGTTTGCATGGGGAGCTGGTGCTGGTAGGGGACGACTTACGAGAACGAGGCGAAGAAACCACTTGAGAATAAAGCTGGCATGGCACTGAGAGAGGCAAGGAATATTATTATTATTCTGATTTGTGTATAGGAACAAGTGTGCATTCTCGTATTTTAGTGTGTATGAGTGCGTGTGTGTGTGGAGGTTGAACTACTGAAAGAAATCGTATAGGCATTAAATAGTATAGGCAGCACACAACTACAAACTACAAGGTTTCCCTTCCGATCCGATCTGGGATTTGTTTTGTATACTTGGAGACTGAGAAAGTGAGACTGGTTGGGAGAACAGATGAAGATGCGGACAAGGACGAGGGCCTGCCTGAATCCTCAATCGAAATTCTATTCTCTTGTATTGAAATCTGCTGTAGGCTAGGCATCCTATTGTGAGACTGGGTTGTGATTGTGTCCTACGAGGGTCCTTGGGAAGAGCACTTACAAAGGCCGGAATACAAAAGGCGAGAATTCTCTCCACAGTACGGGGTGGTTGTTGGTTGTGGTCTGAAATTGAATTTAGAATTAGTTACCTGTGTCGAACAATCAAGAAAAGGATCCATCCTTAACCTTAAGAGTACACCTGGCTCTGTTTATAGTTATTCCACGGTTCCTTCTGGCCCTGGTCCTGCTCTTCAGTCTTTCTGTTTGCTGGTTCTGGGTATGGGTCGAATTCTGGTTTTTCGTTAACAATTGTTTATATACGAACACTAAATCAAAACCAATGCGCTATAGCTGATAGTTGAGATTTCCTTCATCCCTCTCTGCCTCTCTCATCTCACCAACTGAGCTACACTTCTACCTCCAACCTTAAAGTATACCTTGTTTTGTGTATTGTGTATGGATCGGGAATCACTAGGTCGTCTCTCCTTCCCTGTCTGTATTCTTTTATTTTTTTGTCAGTTTCACACTTGAATTCCACATTATATTTTGTCGGTACGTTTCCCTTTGGACATGTACAGCTTGCTGTATCATTTTAATTTTAATCTTACTTGTGTGAAGATTCTGGACGCTGGACGGATGTCAGTTTATTGTTGGTTGTCGCTCATGATGTGTATTTATCTAGTGGAGTTAAAATTGTAGGATTTTAGTGATTTAGTCAAGTGTAGAGTTGAGGGTGTAAATGTTACATGTGTACATTCGTTTGTGTGTTATTATATTTCATTATTGTGGAATTTAATTTTGTTGTGTTCTTGGTGTTGCTCTAGGACACTATCGTGACACCATCAGCAACTGAAAGATAAAGAAGAGATGCAATGTGACCTCAAACTGAGCACGCTTGGGTCCGATTTGGGATTGTAGAAGTGGATACGGAAGTTTGAGGGTCAGTATTCGCATGAGAGGCATGCGATGTTCATTCGGAGACCAGAAGAGATTGAGATTGTGACTTATTGGATTATTGTTGGAGCTAGATTTAAATAATTAGTATACATATTATTAATTCAAAACAGCGAAAATAGCTGGGTTTGGAGTTTAGCCGAGTTAACTAACCCTTTATACCGATTGTGAAAGTGATTATTCTCAGTATCACGTCAAATATATAGGTAGTTGTTCTTTTCTCTGCTCTCTCTACTTGTTGTTGCTGTACAGCATGTTCGGCAGCTCAGTTCCAGTTGATCAATGAAATGGCATGACTTGCAAGCTGCAAGAAATGAATTCTATGAGGAAAAGGAACAACAGTCAACAGTGGAAGTGAATAAAATCCGAATATTACTTCACTTGTAGTGCAGATGGATTGGAATTGAATCGAATTTAATATACAACGAACTTTATTCCATTAAATGTTTACTTTAATCTACTGGTAGCTATTACGTTATCTTTAAAACATTTCAACCTTCAACAAGCAACTAAGATTAAAGATTAGGTTCTGATGAATGTCTCGCATTGTTAATTAAATTATATGTAGTGCTTGTGCAGGAAGTATGTGTGCGTGTCATTTTTTATTTACCCCGTACAAGAAAAATAACTTCAGTTAAATTTGTATACGATGTGAAACAAAGAGGCTAAAGCAGTATCAGCATTATCAGCAAATATCATAGACCTACATCTACAAAATCGAGCTACTCAAATGTTGGGGTATAAGTATCCTGCTTGATTTGACTGATTGGAATACTGTTTTAAAAATTATTGTAAGAGGAGTATATGAACTCGGCAGTAAAGGAAGTCGACTGCTGAATGAGACTGCAGCGAACAAATAAACATCAACTAATATATCGGCAAATTTGTTGCTAAAAAGACGAACACTGACATTTAAATATGAAATTGCTCGACCAAGGAGACTTGAGGAATTTTAAAAGATGAAGGGGGAAAATAATAAGAAATTCAGAAGAAGGAAGGACATAAATTTCAATCCTTGACAAGGCTAAAGAAACACGAACTTGTGATGGGGTTGGGGACAGGGCTGTATGCATTTAAAGCCGTTGTATTTATTTTTATTCACTTCGGGCTCCATTTCACTTCGTCCGATGAACTATGTCACGCTTCCTGTCACTGTTTGAACACATACTTTGAGTGTCGCAAGCAAGGACTTAAAGAATTTCCGAATGATTTTCCTGTCTGGGTTCAAAAATTGTGAGTTTTTTTTTATACTGTTGATTATTATAATTATACTAAGTAGTTTTAGTCATTGGTTCTGTGCGTTGTAGTGAGTTAAGTTATTCTAAATCCGTGGTAAAAATTATGTAAATAATAATGAAAATTTATTTAAGTTCAACAGTTATAGGTATAACATAGTACCCACAATCTAAATATGTATGTAGTATGTGTGTACACTCTAATAACAAAAACAATAATAATAAGATTTTAACTTTTTCGTTCTCAACAGGAATTTAAGCAATAATGAAATCAGCTCCATTGAAGGAGTTCAAACTTCTCGCTTACAGCAGTTGGAGGCAGTGTAAGTTTTCCACAAATAAATACATAACACCATTTACAAGTTACAATTTACAATATCTCGAATGAATTATGAACGATAGCTTTAATTCTTTTTGCTTTGTACTATAGTTCTTTGGACGGGAATAACTTTTCATCCTTTCCTGTCTTTGGAGAAATGGCCCGACTGAACCATTTGAGTCTGTAAGTTAAAAAGGAAAATTGTATGAAACTTCGTGTTTGACTTCGGCATTAAAACATATGATTTTGTTATTTTTACTCAATTTGTGCTGTTTTGTTGTACATATGAACCAAATTATAAATTTCCAGGGCTAAAAACAACATCTCTAGAGTCGATGCGGATCTTCTTCGTCCCTTAAAATCACTTTTAGAACTCGACTTGAGTCGTAATCGTATTGACACGCTTACCAATAACTCCTTTCCAAAAAACTGGTCACTTCGCATTCTGTAAGATATTTTTTGTCATTATTTTTAAATGTACTGTAAGGATAAATATTATTTGTCTCGGCTTTTGAGCCGTTTAACAAACAAATAATGAACAATTGCTTATTTTTCTGTTTTTACAGTAATCTAGCGTTCAATCATATTGAAGTCATAAATCCAGGATGCCTAGATCCATTATCTGACCTTGTGGATTTAAATGTGGCGAAAAATAAATTAAAAGCTTTACCTAAAGAGACTTTCTCGCACTTAAAAACCCTGGAAAAATTGTTAGTTTTCAATTAAAATAATATTAAAAAATAAATCTTTTTAAAACTTACACTTGATAATGAAATAAAACATTGCTTTATGTGAATGAATGAAACAGAGATTTAAGTCGCAATAAGCTGGAAATGATAGACAGTCTTCGTTTTCAAGAACTTAAAAACTTACAAGTTTTAAGTTTAAGGAGAAACCATATGATGAACCTATCTGATGCTGCATTCTATGGATTGGAAAAGATTCAACATTTGTAAGATCCTTTATAATTACATAATTCTTTAAGTTTTGAAGCTAAAATCGAAGTCAAAAATTCATGTCGTCATTGTCTCGTTTGATTGATTATTGCAGATATTTGGATGGAAACAACATAAAGTTTGTTGAGAAACGATGGCTGTATGGTTTGCGCTCTCTAAAAAATCTCAACTTGAGTAGAAACGAAATCGGCAAAATAGATGATGATTCGTGGGAATTTATGGAAGAGTTACAAATTTTGTAAGTTCCCAAAAATTTGAAATTCATGTTGAATCATAAACTGCTTCAATTTTCAATTTACTGCTGATATTGGCTGTAATCTCTAATTCAATTCTTAATCGGTTTTGCTTTTATTTTTTTGCAGAGATTTGAGTTTAAACAAGTTAGAAGCCTTGTCGAAACGAAGCATGATGGGATTGTCTAAACTCAGGATTTTAGATCTCAGCTTTAACCAGATAAACGATATCGAGGAAGATTCTTTTCTCCCTCTAGAGCATTTGGAGAGCCTGTGAGTTCATTAATTAATTAAGTATAAATGGTACATAGGGGTCTATGAGCACCTACATACTAGGTATATAATTATTTTCTGGCCTAAAATCTTATGTTTTGGAATCATTGAAATTTCAGAGATTTAAGTAATAATGACATCTCATGGATTCTTGAAGACATGGCAAGCCCATTTAAAGGTCTTGCTGAATGCCACACACTGAACTTGGCTTCTAATAAGATTCAGAGTCTACACCCACATTCTCTAGCTGGATTAACGAATCTATTAAGTTTGAATCTTTCATCGAACCCTATAAAATGGTTATCAGAAAAATCTTTCCAAGACCTCCCGCACGTCAGTCTTATTTTGTCCGGTATCGACTCATTAGTATGTGATTGTCGGAGTCACTGGATCAAATCACGTTTATCACACCAGAGTAGCAAAGGAAAAGGGCGACATCGTGATTTTGAGCGGCGGGGAGCCAAGAAAGCGAACAAAGAAAAAATTGTTCCTGTCAGTCCTATTATCTGTGCGTTACCACTTACTTTAAGCAAACAGAACTTGCTGGACATAGCTGCAGAGAATTTAACGTGTCCAGGTACCAATAATACGATCATACAATTTTCTATTAATAAATCGTTCATTGTAAACTAAATCGGTTATTAATTTTTTATTTGTCACTCAATGAGCACCAGTTTTACGTACATAAATATGTTTTATCTATTTAAGAAAATTCCATGAGGCCAGAATTTTTAGAAGAGCCAAGAACAGAAACTTTCCTTATGGAGGGGAACGGATCCCTTTCATGTCGTGCTCAGTCATTCTCTAATCTCCCCTTAACTTTGAAATGGAGGAAAGACCGTAAAGATTTACCAAAGTATCTAGTAAGTTATGTCAACTTATACTGTATATTAGGTTATTTAGTAGTCAATTTTCCGCTTTTGCGTTAGTCTAATACAATTGTTTGTCTTATAACTAGGAAGCCCAGGTCAGTAATATGAATCGCTTAGAGGAAAATGGCGCAACAATAATACACTCATCACTTCAGTTAGCTAACGTTAGTTGGAATTTCGCGGGTAGTTATCAGTGTGTGACTGAAAATTCGTTCGGAGTCGTTTATACGTCCAGTGCAAATGTGACGGTTCATATATTTCCAACTTTCATCAAAAAGCCATCGAATGTAACAGTACGGTTAGGGAGTAATGCCAAATTAGAGTGTGCTGCTAAAGGTTTTCCTACTCCAGAAATCGCTTTTCATAAAGACGGAGGAGAAGACTTCCCTGCTGCCCTGGATCGTCGTTTCCATGTCATGCCTAATGATGACTCGTTCTTCATCATGGAGGTCAAAGTTTCTGATATGGGAGTATACTGCTGCTCTGCACGAAACGCTGCTGGAGAAGTTAAAGCGTATGCAACTGTGACAGTTTATGGTAAATACTTGTCTGGTATTTTTTATTTTGAATGTCAAACCTTTATTGTGTTCGGATTGTAAGAGTATATTTTTTTACTTTTCTCTAGAAACACCGAGCTTTAGCGATCCAATGGAAGACGAAAGTGCTGTGGAAGGAAATAATGCGATTCTGGCTTGTTTAGCCAATGGGTCACCTAAACCATTGATCTCATGGAATAAGGAAGGGGTTGTTATTACAGAGGGTAAGGAGAAAAGATATCATCTGACGGAAAATGGGTCAATACTCATTATTAAAGACGTACAAATGGACGACGCTGGTCGGTATGAGTGTCTTTTAAGTAATGCTGTGGGAACTACCAGAGGATTTGCTACCTTATCCGTTCTACCAAGTAAATAAGCTACATTTTTTTATTCTTTGCTCCGAATTGAGAATTAAGCTTAAGATTGCCAACAATAAGAAATTACCTGTGCATTGGTGTTAATTATGACTAATCTATTTTGAACGGAACAGGTACCGGAGGAAAGTCCCTGCAATTGGATACTTCAGCCATGACGATTATTTTTGTTATTATTGCTGTATTTTGCGTGGTGGGAACCTCAGCTGCTTGGGTTGTTGTTATTTATCGAACAAGGAAAGGGAAAAAGCCTGCAGAGCAAAGGCATCCTAAGTACGACGACGATGACAACAGACCCGGATTTTCTGGGAATATTCCACCCTTCATTGCTGCTACTTCGTTGCAACTTACAAAATCCGGATGCCCTGATTCAGATTCTCAATCTTCCAGTGGGAAGGATAGTGGGACCGGTGATGACATTCCAGCTGAGACTGATCCAATGGCAATAATTGAATCCGAGCATGGTACGTACACGCGTAGATTTAAAACTATTGATGTGACTGTGAATGAAACCTCTACCTAAACTTTCAGCCCTTCTTAATGACTTCATGCATAATTCTAAATATATAATTGAACGGTTTGTAGAGTCTTTAATGAGGCCTGGAAGAAGAAAGAAGGAAATGGAGAGTTTTTCTACATTTGGAACCCGTGTGTCCTCTGCTAGAATTTCTCAGGTTCGACTAGATATGCAAAGTGATGAGAGTGATGTGATAAGTTTGGCTCATACTCCAGGTAGAGAGTTTTTCCCTGCTGGCCGAAGAGTGGTGACCAAAGTTTCAGTTCCGGTCCCCCCTGAGAAAGATTTGACAGTTGAACGTCGAAGCACGTGTCCCAGTAATTCTAGTAGTAGTGGCTACAGTAGCACCGGAACGAGATGCCACCCGAATAAATCCGGACATAAGGATAAGGAACGGTCAGATAGTGTAAATTCTGAAGAGTTAGAAAGTCTACAAGATCATATTAGCGTGGAGGAAGTAACTTGCGTCTCGACTCCAGTCTAAAGAAAATGTCTGGAATTTGGAAGTAATTAAAATAAATTATATTTTGAGCTGTTTTATTCTTCAGAGTGTATAAGTTTTTACAAACGACAATGCTCCATCTTTTAACGTTGGAAACTGTGTTAATTGTGCCACAATCAGCGTGTTCCCATGTCAATCAAATCGTACCAGAAATGGTATAACGTGTAGGCGTAGCATATTTTAGTTTTTATAGCATTTAATATCCAATGATTATTGGTATATTACAACATTATTTATAATAATAAACAGTAGCATTTTTTAGTCTTTTATTACTGTTAAGGACCGGCTTAGTCATTCGCCATCAGAGTTCAACATTCGCGTCGACTTCAAATTTCGAGACAGTCATAATCAAATCAGATTTCTCTCATTTAAGTATTTGCCAAGTTTACAATATACACATAAGTAGCTGCGAAATTACTGTACAACAAATTAGGATTACTTATTACGCTTATGTAGTGTATTCAACACTAACTTACATTACAAGCAGCTGAATTTTTTGTAGCAACGAACAGAACAGTATAGATTACATAATCTTGAATTTTTACAATAACATACATACTTATTATAATTATAAGTAAGGTAATTATGCCCAACAATTCAACGTAAAAATTGTGTGCAAAGAAGCTATCAATATTAATAATACTTTGTTATTCAATACATTAACTCTTGCAGATGCTAGTTTTCCACAGAAATCATTATTTTTGAAAGCGAAGGAAACAAACTGTATTAATTATATGTAATTCTGAATTGTGTCCATACTCGATAACTTTATAATTATTCTGACTCCAATTATGGCATGGGAAATTTGTCTCTGAATGTGAACATTGAATGGAGTAGTAGTTTTAGTTGTTAACATTTCGCCTCGATGTACAAATAACGTTTTCAAGCGATACACTCTATAATATTGTAAATTATTGTTCTAGAACAGGATTTATAAATTAGGTGAAATTTACGTAGTCTGCATTTAGTAAGAATAACCTTTCGTTGGTTATTATATATTATTATGCAATACAGACAGTTAGTAGTAGTGATTTAACAATATTGACTTTATAGTCTTGAATTCTTAAAAAAGATAATCATTTTTTTTGTAAAATGGGGTGATAAAGGCCATATAATTAGGATAATGGCGGAGAAAACATGGGAATGAAAAGAGAAAACCATATTTATGATATCATGTTGCATTTATGTTCCATTTACAATGTTCTCAATCTCAAGTATTTTGCAAACTGAGTTGTGATATTTTAAAATTATTCAATTATTTCTTACATCCTAAGGATACTATATTAGTTTTATTTTAGTGTTGTTTTGTATATTAACGCTGTTAAAGCTTTTATGTATTTCAAAATGTGTTGATAAGAATTCTAGATTATCATCTTTACTATATTAATTCTGTGTTGGTAGTTACGTATTACGTTAATTACCTAATATAATTATTTTGCCTTCACCTCGGACGCAGTTTCTGCCTCTAGTGCTACGTAAGTGCTCTGTCTGTACACTGTAGTGATAGTAAGTAGTTTTGTCATGTAGGTTGTAATTAGTTGTTATAAGAAAGAAGCCATCCGTTCGTCAGTAACTATAGTTAATGATTACATACTTCTTTCCTAATTTTCCTGCGTTGAATTTTTAACAGCAAAAAATCTTTAATTCTCCACCTCCATTACGGTAGTTAGTTAATTTAGAACACAAAGCAACGTCAACAGTTCATTTTAACGTTAAATACAGTAAACTAGGAACTGTTTTCCATTTAAACTATGTAGTTACTGTAGTTATAACGCGACTATATTGTAATGAGGAAGGGGTATAAGAGTCAACTACTTTTAATTTAATTTTAACAATAATTACCAGCAAG
The DNA here is from genome assembly GCA_036851915.1 of Ptenothrix huangshanensis. NCBI lineage: Eukaryota > Metazoa > Arthropoda > Collembola > Symphypleona > Dicyrtomidae > Ptenothrix > Ptenothrix huangshanensis. The sequence goes on from JAAXYX010004376.1 coordinate 12,437, forward strand.
TTTGAGAAGGATCTTAGTTTTCTGTCAGTATAATCAATTAAT
>JAAXYX010004377.1:0-12476 GCA_036851915.1 Ptenothrix huangshanensis
ATATTGTAGCAACATGACATCTGCACTGGTAAACCAGTTTTTCATAATAAACAAAAATGTATTCGTTGGATCGGAAAAATGTCCTATTATTTCGGACCAGGGTAGGTGTCGATTTTTCGGGATATTTTTCATGTACAGCAGAATTTTCTAAAATTGTTTTCATATCATGTTAACTTATTGATAAAGACATATAATAGACATCGGTTGGAAATCCAAATGCTAAAGATAAGGAGTATAGATCGAAAAATGATGATGTCTTATTATTTCGGACCACACTGTATGCAAAATAATTTTATTTGGGTTTTAGTATTGCTTTAACTAATATTGCTGCTATTATACTCTTTAAAATATTGTAGGTGTGTACATTTGGCTACTTGATGTTGTTCGCCTCGACGCCGGTGAGAAGTTTCTACTCTGATGCTCAAAGTGCCGTCTGAAGGTCATTTGCGTTGAACTTATTTTTGAGTAATTGGTAATTATACATATTTGTTTTAAATACTTTATTGAAACTTTGCCCTTAATTCTTGAAACCTCTGCTTCCCTGTAAGCACACAAAAAACTGCCATTAACATTAAAAGTAATCTTATTTTTTTATTTTATTAAAAAGCATTGCATTGCAGTAAATTGTTTTTAATTAAAAACGGTAAGAAATAAATAAAAATGTACTCGGAGTGTGCTATAATAACATATGCTATGGCTCTTTTACCTGGTGTTATAGTAATTTGCTGCAATTGTGGAGGGGCAGAGCTTGGCGGGTATTTTATTCTTTCAACACTTGCAGGAAGCTCTTGAGAATAATATTCCATATTTTCCACCACTTTCGCCATTGAGGGTCTTACGTTGGGATTTTGGTCCCAACATCTAAACAGGAATTGAATAGAACTTGTTAAATACAAATACAAATAACTTATCCCCAGTTACTTAATAGACTGGAAATTTCGTTGGGCTTTTTACATTTTTATAAGTAGTAAAAAGTTACTCATAAAAGGAACCAATCTTTACAGTAGACAAAATTACGACGCTTCGCTCCAGCAAGTGGTACAAAATTGTGCTTTTTTAACACAGGTGAAAGCAAATATTATAAAATGTTGCAAAAGAGCAAATGGAAATTATATTTTTGCTGGAAGGAGATACGTATTAATTAGGGCTTTCGAAACTTACGACATTAAAGAATAAGTTTTACGCCTACTGCTTTATCTTTATTTATTCTTTTATTTTAAAAATAAAATTGAACAATCTTCGTCTCTGGGGATGTGTAAAACTTAAAAACTCCCACTTGATTTAAGCATTGATAAAGCATCCTTAGGTCTCATCTCTAGAGGTTCAGCAGTTTACTTTTTCATCTCTAAACATCAATACTACAACGTGAAATTAAGACCGCAGTCTCCGTTCAGTAGCTTTTACAAATAAATATTTCAAACGACGTTAAGAGCACAACGAATCTCATTTGTTTCACCTGCAAAAACTGATTTTCCTAATACTTGAGTCAAATTCTACACATGCTTGTTTAACAGTTTCTTTTGCTGTTACATTTTTGAAACAAAATCTTAACAATTTATCAAAAAATTAAAATGGGCAGCATTTCCACTTAATTTGAAGGTTGTTTTCAGAATTTGCCAAATCACTTTTATGCATTATACTTCTATGACTTAGTGACTACTATTATTTTTTATGAAAACAAAGAGTAAAAAAAATTCATTATTAAATTAAAATATACACATATTTTTATTTAAAAATAAATCAATTTAAGAACCTTTTCTAATTTACTAATTAATTAAAATTAGCTATTCCCTAAATCTCATTACTACCACGCCACTTGATCTATTGCGGCAGTGATAGCTAAATTTGTTATCGCTAGGTACGCTTTAATCTAGTTCAGCTTAAAGAACGATGCAAACAGGTACTATAAACGTGAAACGATGCTGGAAATAAGCTGTCAACAATTTTACTAACAATGTCATCAGCCGTAGGACTTCAGGTTTGTAGGATTGAAGAACAGGCATTTGTAATGAAGGTCGTTTGCCTTTATGTATCGCCCACATGATACTCGCCGCTGTGTCCCCTACTTCGTTAAAGGGCTTCTCGCGTGTGCACACTTCCCACAGTGTAATCCCCCAGCTAAATACGTCACACTTTTCTGAATAATTTACGCCTGCAATCATTCCAATATTTCAACGCTTTAGAGTAACTACATAATAAAAGTTACAATCGACACCACACCCATTAAATTAATTTAAAGAAAAGGAGATTTGAACAACCTTCAATGACTTCAGGTGCCATCCACGAAGCACTTCCCTGCCCGTTAGTCATCATGGAAGCTTTATCCCGCGCCAGTCCAAAATCACAGATTTTTAAAACCGTCCCGCCATCAAATAGAAGGAGATTTGCGGGCTTTAGATCCCGATGGATTATTGCTTTGGGGCGCATGTCGTGGAGGTACGCAACGCCGCGGGCAGCCTGAAGAGCCCAGCTCAAAGCGTGGCATCGTTTGTACTCTACTTCGCCTACCTCGATTGCAAGTCCGTGTAATACTAATCCACATCAATTAATAAATAATTTAAAATCAAAGGTTTAATAACTTTAATTATTGTATTTAAAATTAAAGCGCTAATGCAGTAACTCTAGCGCACGCAGGATTTTTTTTGTGTAGGCCTGGAAAAAACTTGATCTCATCCAGTGTAAAATGTTTAAAGAAGTGAACCTTTTTCTTGTATATTTAAAAAAACTCGTCGTTTTTGTGATAAATTAAAAACTACTGCCTTTTTTCTATAAATCTAAAAAAATGCTTTGCCTTTGTGTAAATTTAAAAAAACAGCGGCTCTTTCGTTTTAGTTTGAAAATATTGCGTGGTTTTTTGTGAATTTTTGAAAAAACTGCGTCATTTTTGTGACAATTTAAAAAAAATTGCCTCTTTTTTCTGGAAACCCAAAAAGAACTGCGTCGTTTTTGCATTCAATTTTAAAAAAACTGCGGCTCTTTCCTGTACGCTTCAAAATACTGCGTGGTTTTGTGTAAATTTTGTTTTAAAAAAAACTGCCTCGTTTTCTTGTAAAATAAATACTACGCCCTGTTTGTGTATTTTTTAAGTTTTTTGTGTAAATCTCATAAAAGGCAGTTTATTTTTTTTAAATCCTTTGTAGGCCTATCCAACGAGCCCTACGCCTAGTAACGCTACTGTGTTCATGAAATGCAACATACACTTATGGAGAGATCCGAACTCCGCATATTCCATTACAAGGCAAACGGGATCGACACAGTTTCCATAGAGCTTAATGATGTTGGGATGACTGACACGTGAAAGGTGTTTGATTTCCATTTCGATCGCTTTTGCATCCTCCCGCGATTGGATTTTCTTGACTGCAACCCACTCATCATGCCATCGGCCACGGTACACTACTCCAAACGTCCCTCGACCTACCACCTGCAAATAAATATTCTCCTGTAAATATTTACCATTCCACAAGCAATAACGAAGTAGAAATAACGTGACTGTAAAATCCAATGACATTGAAGATCAAAAATGAACTTCGATTGGCTACGGTTTGGCATTCCAAGAGATTAGGCTGCAATTGTCCAAATTAGTGATAAGAAAATGCAATGTGCAAACAAAGCTATTTACTTAAGGTAAGGCGTCGCAGATAACACGGTTTGCTTCCCTATGATTATGATTTAATCCATGACAATTTAGTATAAGAAACATTTGCTAATTAGAATCAGTAGCGCAGGCAGGATTTTTCTCGTGTAGGGCTGTAAAAAAATGACCTCATCTGGTGCAAAAATTGAAAAACAAATGCGTCTTTTTAGTTATTACATTGTTAAAAACAATGCGTCTTTTTTGTAAAAATTAAAAAGAATGCGTAGATTTCGTATAAACTAAAAAACTGCGTCTTTTTTGTGTAAATTAAAAAAACTGCTACTTGTTGGTGCATATTTAAAAAAACTGCCCCTTTTTATGTAATTTTAAAAAAACTGCGCCTTTTCAGTGGAAGTTAAAAAATACTGGGCCTTTTTTGTGTCAATTTAAAAAACTGCGCCTTTTTCGTGTGAATTAAAAAACACATCCTCTTTGTAATGTAAATTCTTTTTGTAAATGTTTAAAAAAAACTTCGCCGTTTTTTTGCAAATCTCAAAGGAGACACTTTTTTAAAATCGTGAGTACAGCTATTCTCACGCGGTCTATATAATTATAGTTACGCTACGGATTACAATTAACAATTTTTAATTCAAATCCTACTTTGAAGTTGTTAGAATACTAATAGAGTGTAAATTTACTTACCTTCAAATCCCCGATTTTGTTGAAATCGATATGCTCCACGAAATTAAATGTTATGGGTACACGGCTCATTTTTAGAGTTTTTGAATAATGGAATTTCTTTACACTAAAGATACTAGCACTTAAAACAAAATTAAATACACAATCTAACGGCGTGAGATTCACTTCTAAATTATTGTTGCTTATTACTGAATATAAAAAATATAATTACTATTTAAACAGGGATTCCTTTCCGCTGCAACTGTAATTTACGTATTAAGTTAAATAGGGAATTGATGTGGGCGTGAAAGAACTAGAAATTAAACTTGATCCCAGGCACTAATCAAAGGTGAAGCTATTAAGTGGCGTTTTCACTATCGTTTTATCTGTTACGTTAGAGATAAAGAACAATTCAATTCCGTTCACACGACCTCCGTTGTCAATATTGCAGTCAGATTTACTGCTACGGATTAAGCTTGACAAAAAATACCTACTGCTCTTGAAACTTTATCAAGGTTATGTCATTATTACATCATTAGCCTTAAATTACATACACGAGGTTAAAATGCACCTAAATATCCTGGAATAATTTTTCATTGAATGCATTAACATTAAACAACTTAGAAAAAAGATATTTGATTTATACAGCTGCTTGATATATACACATTTTTTGGCATACAATTTATATAAAAATATTTGACCACTAGACTAGAAAAGTTTTGGTTAACTTTGACACCGCTTAAGTTCATTGCATTTTACTGGCTTCCAAGATCGGTAGTTACATGTCACAAATTTTCTTCAATGTCTATAAGAAAGGTGGCTTCAAAGCTGCAACATTTGAACAATAGTTTTAAATATTAATAAAATAGACATTAGTTTGAAGGAATTTGTAGTTGCTGATCAGCTCCAGGAAAAAGAGTAGAAAATTTGGTCATTTCTTCGACTATTTTGTCCATCGAAGGTCTGGCGTTGGGATCCCGATCCCAGCAGCTGGAAAGTAGAATTAAAATGTAATGATTTATTATTGGTTCCATGCAATGAAGAATACCTTATTATCCTTTTTTAGAAGTTAAACAAAGTTTACACAAAAAATTCATTAAAAAATCAAAAAAATCCGAAAGATTGTTAAAATAACACTGGTTTTTAGTGTGGTAAAAAAATTAAGCCCAAATCAGAAAATTCCTGGATATTTTTATCTAGAAAACGGGGAAACAAAAAAAATGATATTGAAAAGCAGAAAAATACAAAAAATTTTATCTTGCAATAGAAAATTTAAAAACAAGTTTTGATGGCTAAAACATGAAAATTTAGGAAATGTGACATGCTCTGCTTATGTATTTGTATTAGGGTATTTAATGAATCGTCAAAAAATCCTACGCTGTCATAAGCTGCTTCATTTCGGGCGGACAATTATTGGAAAGGGAAGGATGCTCGAGCGAAGGCCTAGTTCCCGTATGAACAGCCCACATAATACTCGCAGACGTTTCACGGCTTTCATCAAAGGGTTTGTCTCTAGTTAAAACCTCCCACAAAATGATTCCCCAGCTGAAGACGTCACATTTTTCGGTGTATACAACGCCTGCAAAAAATAGTTTTTTTAAGTATGATTAATTAAAATTTTTTTTTGTGATTTAACATAGGTAATAGGATTTACATATTTAGGCCGATCTTTCTATAATATGTAACAGCACTAGGACATTACAATCAAGGCCAAGGCCGACCTCGGTTGATACCTTCAAACACTTCGGGAGCCATCCACGCAGCACTTCCTTGGCAATTTGTCATTCTATTAGCTACATCTCGTGCAACGCCGAAATCACAGATTTTCAAAATTGTGCCACCTTGAAACAATAGAAGGTTGGGAGGCTTCAGATCTCTGTGGATTATTGCATTGGGCTGCATTCCGTGCAAATACGCGACGCCGCGAGCTGTTTGGAGTGCCCAGCTAACTGCATGGGCCCGTTCGTATTCCATATCTGGTGTCATGTGCATAACTTCAACAAGGAAAAAAAATCAAAATTTGGTATTTAATACACAGTGTGAAGTCATTTTATTTTTTTAAACAGGCTGAAGCATAAAAATAGTAATAAAAAAAATTTACGAAAAAGGAGAATAAGATTTTATGAAAGGCAAAAATTTACTATTTGGGAGTTTATAGGAGTACGGTTATGTACATAAAAGCATTTATATTTTTATAAATGGAAATTTGTTTGATTCAAAAATACATTGTAGTAACAAACATGAAATTATAAAAACATTTCATCTAGCGGCGGACGCTAGTATAGCTACAATAAAAACTTTTGATAACAAACGCTGTAAAAATTATTCAAAAAAGTTAATCATAATTTTGAAAATTACTATAATATAAAGTCCAAAAACTGCTGAAAAATTTAGTATATCCACGAAATCCTAAACACAAGCAGTTGTAAATACGTTAGAACCTTTAATCAGAATATTTAAATTACTTAATTTTGATTTCTAACCGACGTTATATTGTAACTGTTAGTAAAATTATGAAAAAATTCGACTACAAAAATGTAAAATTAAGAAAGCCACTTCACTTCATAAGGAGGAAAACATTAGGCACATGAGCACATATGTATTATAAAATCATTTCTGAAATTAGCTACCAAAAAAGCACTGAAATTTTTGTAATTATATAATTATGTACCATTATAAAGAGATCCTCCTTCTGCAAACTCCATAATGAGGCAAAGAGGGTCTAGGCAGCTGCCATATAATTTTATAATATTTGGATGATCCACACGTGACAACTGAACGAGTTCCTTCTCGATTTCCTTCGCATGTGCTTTAGATCGAAGTTGCTTCACCGCTACATACCTTTTCCTCCAATTACCTCCATAAACTATGCCATACGTACCTCGACCGACCACCTGAAATTAACAAAATAATTTTTTAGCAAATAAAAAATTAAAAATCTACAAATGTTTATTATAATTTTAAATACAAAATATTTACCTGCAAATCTTTAAGCTCTGCATAATCAACTTGCTCCACGAACCTCCGAGCATCTTCTATGGATTCACTACGTTTGGTCGTCACTGTGGCTGTGGCAGTTGTCATTTTGCTTTAAAAATGAGAATTTTTCGTATTTCTGTATAATTATATTTTTTCAAGCTCTCACTAGTCAGTTAAAAGTACTAAGGTTTCATCATAGTTAAATGTAAAGTGAATCACGTAGTCTAGTATTTAATTTACCCTTGCCAGCAAACAACTACTTACCGCGTTCCAATTTCCAATTCGTCGAAATCGATTTTCATTCACAATTACATCGAAACTAATACATTGTGACTGCGATACTGCGATTACTGATGTGCCAGCGTGACGTTATCTTAAATAGTATTAATCTACTAACCTTTAAATGGGGACGTTTAGAGAATAGCGAAAATAGAGATAACTAACTATACAACACGATAACGATAACAAAACTGATAATGCTTCACAGTAGCATAACTAGGCGTAGGCCACGTAAGTTTAGGCCTACAAAGGATTTTTATACAAAGGGTATGCACATACACTGCTTTCTTTAGGTTGTGCACAAAAGAGGTACATTTTTTAAGAATTTTGGATAAAACCGGCGAAGTTTTTTTTATGCGAAAAACGCAGATTTTTTTAAAAAAGTTACCCTTGATTCTTGATGAGTTGAATTGTTTTTTCTGGGCCTACACGAAGCAAAATCCTGCGGGCGCTACAGATGCTTCCGATTAGCAAAATAATTATTGCAAAAAATTGGTCATATAATTCAATTTCAATTTATGCCTCAATGCCACTACGTCACTTTTATTCCACATGTTGTAGTGATTTTAGTATAAATTGGGTTAATTAGTCAACTTATCTGTGTAATTATTAGTACTGTATTTAGTTCATAGAACGTCAAGGGAGCTCTCAGAATCTCTGTCGGCTTCTGTATTATTTTGGAATATGATTCTATATCATCAATATCAAATATAGCAATTAAATGCACTTCCTAGAAACAAGTTTCATTTTAAAAGTTAATTACTCAATTTCAGTTACAGAAATGAAAAACAATTGTCGTTAAATGTAATGCATTTCTTTTTAAGTCTGATTTGAACTGTTTTTGATTCCGTATCCGTATCCGTATCCGTACAAACAGAAATGGCACGGAAAGTTCCTACTTCAATCCTTGATGACAATTACTCCTTTGAAATTTTGTTTTAATATGCATGATTAAAATTAGCATTGTTTTTAATTATTTATAAAGCATTCTCAAATATGCAATATTTTGGTTGGGAAAATGTTGGACGTTTTGCTCGTAGTATTTATGTGCAAGATTAACATTGACTCGTGTAATAAAAAGGGAAGCAATACAAACATGTTTGTACGTAATGACACGTTATATAATTACGTAAACTCAGCTTTGGGAGTATGTATAGTAAGATATTGTGACATCGTGAACGAATTGGTGACTATCTTGAGGCAAGTTCATACTACACCAAGCTCTGAATGAAAGAGCAAACAGATGAATTATAACATGCTACATAAATGAAATTCCCTTGCAATTAAGTTGCACGCTGTGCAAATGTGAAAGTTTTAAGCTTGGTCATGTAGAAGGGGGCTGATTTCACTAACGTATGTATTTGTGTATCAGACCTCATTTATTATTGTTAAACATTCATTACTTAATGAAACCTGTACCAATAATTGTTTTGACTGCATTTAATTCGACTATTTTTTTTGCTGTGCTGAATATCTAACGTGGCTTCCCTACAGTAAAAATTCAAGAATGGGGGCGTAGCTCAGATGGTAGAGCGCTCGCTTAGCATGTGAGAGGTACCGGGATCGATACCCGGCGCCTCCATTACAACTTTTGCATTTTTCTATTCATTTTTGGTATTATAGTGTTGCTAAATTGTAAAAACGCAATTATTTTTTATAGACAATAGAATTTTAATATTTATTTTAGCAATATACACGTATACCTGAATGAGAGAAATTAAAATCGAAACCTGATAATTTTAATTTTAACTCTTGACAACTGCATGCGGTATGCTTTTGAGGCAATGATTGCATTCTAGTATATTTTGTATGTATAGTTTTAAACAATACGCATCGTTTATTTATTGTACTTAAGTTATAATAAATAACTTTACATAATAGAAATCCATTCAATTTTTATACGTACATGAATTGTATATTGTATACAATAATGCACACATTTAAAACTATTAATAAATAACAATACAATACATTTATAGGTTTTAATTTTCATTTATTTCTGAATCTTATATGTAATATCTTCAAAAAGTAAGTCGTAACGATATCTTACTTGGTAAAACATCTAAAGATAAAAGTAAGAATAATATATAAATAATTATGTAATTATACGCATATGAAAATTAGCAGCAGTAATGCAAAAATTTACAATACCGTCGAGATAATTTTTAATCCGTATCAACTGCAAGAGATACGAAATACTCGCTAATTCGTTATGATGTTACCAAACTTAGTTCGAGCTCTTTTAATTAAAAACCAAATCAAATTACTAACCAACTATTCTTACTAGTTATATGTGCAATATAAAATCCAAAAATTAAAATACTAAACCCAACCGGCAACTGAACAACTTAGAGAATCAAACACATCGTGACAATGCACGACAACTATGGTTATTTAGAGATAAATAGAGCACCATTTGTCGCCGTTAGATATAAAGTTGCAAAATTAATACTAGAAATACCTAATAAATGTAGCCAACATTTACTTTGTCTCCTGAAGCATCAACAATTAGCGAGTAATTCGAATCTTTTTCATCTCCGAAAATAATCAAAATTTTGTAATCACATATTGACAACACCAGAATCAGAATTAACAATTAGAGCATTACAAATAGCGTAAAATAAACATTTGCGAGTGTTGGCCAATGAAGGATTTGAAAAACAATGGCAGGTAGATTTAGTTCGGATGAAACTTAATATAGGTACTTAATATGAATTAAGTAAAAATTAATAAATTGCCACTGATTAAGACTAGTATTTAGTTTGGATGCCTGCGGCAAACACAGTAGGTACGTATTGAAAAAATAAAATGTCATGAATTAGATAAATGGAATAGTTAAGAAATTAAATTATAGCTACAGATTCCATGAGAAAAGATGGTGTTTGACGAGCATGTCCCGCACTCCACTCTTGACCTCCAACTTGTCTTCTTTAAGCGCTCGAAGTTCCCACTCCAGACTCAGAGTAAAGGAGAATTGGGAGAGCATCCTGAGTTCACATTTCAGGCCGATCCACCCAGGGCTGTTAAGGAAACTCCAGGGATGATACCATTTATTAACTACGTCTGCGCATGAGCACAGGATTTCCACCCACAGATGCAGAACTTGCTCGTTCAGTCCCAAACACACTAGGGATCGCAGCTTCACATCCATTTGCACTTTCTCGTGGGAGCGGTTTACTAACTCTACGCAGCGGTATAAAAGCTGAAAAAATATTAAATTGTAAATAATTAGAATTTGTATAAAGTAAGGAATTCTGTAATTACATTCATAAATACACTTGCTTTTTACTTATGATTAAACCTACCTCTTCAGGACTCAAAACTTTTCCGTCTTCGTCTAATCTATACGTTTTACAGAGAACTAGGCGGGAATAGACGGATTTAAAATCTCGTTCGATTTCCTTCGTAGCGACCTCTTCGATAAAGAGCCAGGGGTGATGTGGGCCAATGAGTGATGCTGGTTTCTTCATGCCGTGTTCGAAAACTCTCTTTAATGCTGGACACAAAGTACCTCGAACCAGGTCTGCAATGCCTTCCGTAACAGAATCATCTCCTGCTGCTGTGTACTGTTTTGAACGCTCGTCCAAAATGCTGACAAACTTTGCCGGGAACCAACCACTGTTTGACGTCATAATACATGATTAATAATTATTACCTAATAGTAATGCATTATTTCGACGACAAACACCGATTTGAAACTCAATGTAATTACATACCGTAGACCATTAAGCTCTCCTACCCAGCAGTGCTCGTCTTTGGAATTTACAACGGTCAGAATGTCATTTTTGCGAAAACCCAATTCGTCATCATCACGCCGCTCGAAATCTAAAATAATCGAGGTAATTAAGAATTAACCAAGTGCTTGTGTAGTAGAACCATAATTTATTTCTATTAAGTGCACGTCGAATTGAAACGAAAGTCAATTTTGCAACAAATGAAATCAGGAAATAAATTAAAGACAAAAACCTTGAAATTACCAACAAGTGCTTTGGCTCTCTTGACACCGATAATAAATCCTTGACTAAACCTTTCATGATCTTTTGCATGACTTTCTACAGAAAAGTCAGGATCCAGACTGACTTTCATAAACTTGGGATCGTTTGATATGAAGTGACGACCGATTTGTAAAATTGCTTCGTGTAGATCCACCATAAGTTCTAGGAAAAACAAGGAAGGAACTTTTGAAAATGATTCAGTAAAAAATGTTTTCAATGGAATTGCAAAATTACCGGTTTGCCGCACATTCTTATTCTTCATGTCCTCGGGCCCCCGTCCCTCTCCAAAGAAACTCTTGAGTACATTCCGCCTGCCCGTCTTGTCCTGCTTCCTCGTATCACGTTTCTTCACCTTGCGATATTTATGACTGGAGAATATCGACGAGACTGGAGAATCGGGTGAACCTGCCTTCTGCGTGTGGGTCGTCGCCTTCTTCCTCTCAGTTTCTAAACTATTTTTATTTAAACTCTCGAATTTTTCTAACTCCAAATTGTCAAAATCGTCAAGAGCTGCGGGGAGATCGGAGAGGAAATTGAATATCTCAGCGGAGTTCTTCAGTTGTAACAGTTCATCGTCTGAAATAAAGTAAACACGTATAGCAATTATGACCTGGAAAATCATTTTTTCCACTTTTGCCAACGGATTTCAATTTACACGGTAATACATAATTATGATCACACGGGTGAATTTCCGATATAGTATATTTTATATTTTTGAATAAGTGATCAAGGCTGAAAAGTCACCAATTTCCGCGAAATAAAGTCTAACATTCATTTGAAATGTCGCCCAATTGTAATGAGTTCTTTAACAGGTGAAAAAGACAATTTAGACTTATTGAAAAAATGTGAATAGGTGCTTTTATACTTTCGCGATCATGTCCATTTCCATCAATAACTGCATGAAAATTTTCCATACCGCCATTTATACTTTCGCGCTTCAACACCAAATCATTTCATTTTCAACATTCATT
>JAAXYX010004378.1:0-12475 GCA_036851915.1 Ptenothrix huangshanensis
TAACACATTTTTCATAAAAGGAGGAAATATGAAGAATTTATACTTTTAGAATAAAGAATAGTAAATTCTAAAAGTCACACTTTGTTAGGTATATCTACATATAGCATTTTGATATAGGTAACAATGATTGCAGCATAAACTTTTGAGGTTGTTAATAATTCCCACGTCTAAAAAGTTGCTCACTAAATAATTCCCCGGGGAATTATTGGAAGTTTTAGCGTAATAAACGATTAAACCGTGTCTTGAGTTCCAAAAAAGACGCATTTACATACGGCTGCCAGTATTTGATTATCATATCCTATAATTGAATATTTTTTAAACTGGAGGACACTGGAGGTAGTAACGTCGTTGGACGTAAGTATATAGTGCTGATAGATATATAATATATGATAGATAACGTCATCACCCTATAACGACCGAAAATATCGGTTCCCTGAGCCCTGAGGTGTCGTTATAACGAGATTTCACTGTGAATGACATTTGGTTCAATTTAATACTGAGTTACCGATGAGGACTATAATTAATATCAAATATTGTCACACGACAAGGCACATCTAAGGCTAATTATACGAATTTATGCCAGTTTGATTTTGACCTCTTTGTATTTACCTAGTTAATTTTGGTTGTCGTAGCTTTGAATTTAGTTTTGACTCGCCACCGACGATATATAAATACTTATACCCACACATTCACAGGTGTGAAATATGCAAACACAACAGTAACTTTGCTTGCAATAAACTAGATTGAACGTTGTATAAAATGGTGTAGAACGATCACAAAGGCAAGTAATTTAAAAATAGTAAAATAATTTATTGCTCCAGAACGCTTTCAGCACACTTTCAAATCAACAACTGTGACGGCTTGAGTAGAATAATGAAGAATTCGAACTATATATTGAAAGTGAACATTAATCAGTACACCTAATACTCTAGCTTTATCTCACTCTACATTTGTAGCCCAGTAAGTTACTCTTCCCAAATGCTCAATTGATGTTTGAGCCGAAGACAACAGTAACAGCATTTCGATTCGACTTTGTTTTTCCATTGCTCGGACTGGAAAATTTGCTGTCGTAATCTCTACTTGTGGGGCTAATTTTGGACCTTGTTAATGGCAAATCCGGCCCCAAAACTGGAGAACCTTGTCCCTGACCCTGATACTGACTCTGACTCTGATGCTGATGCTGTGAATTCCCTCTTGCAGCTGTTATGAAATTGTGTTTCGTGCCATTGCATCTATTTGCTGTTCCTGTCCCCGGTTTAGAGTCACGAAGTTCAACTCTGCTTTTATTCCCTGTTGAAATCTGTGCTTGTTGTCTATTGCTGGGTAAACTGACATGACGGGAGCAATGTGCGACTTTGCTCTTGATCCTTGAACAGTTGAGCATGGCGACCAAACTTTGTTGCTGGTAGCGGAGGAAGTTGGGCCGAGTACTGTGTTTGGGGATGATACCGATGCTCATTCGTTTCTTGGTTGAACACAAGTCCATCACGTTGCATCTTCGTGTTAGTGTTGGACTGCAAGAATGATTAGTGATGGTGTTAGGATTCCTTTGTTGACCCAAAACCTTGAGGGATTTGGACCCTGCAACTGAACTAGGGGCTGCCTCCGTCCCTTTCTTACTTCCATTGCTTGAGTCTCGATTTGCTACTAAGTTTGAGGCTACCGAACGAATGAAGCCGCGAATGCTCTCTGCTTTGTATTGGTTTTGATTTTGGCTTCTACTGCGACTTCGACTCGGATTGTGATTACTTCCTCCTGTAGGAATAGCTGTTTTTTGGGACTTTTGAAAACGAATCCCAAGACTTGCCTTTAATTCTGCCTTTACATATTCCGCAATGGCTTCCTCGGCCAGCTTACTAGACAGTGCATATCGTCCACTCGGAGTTCGGGGCAAAAGAGCTTTCAATTTTTCAATGTTGGAATTGCATTTCGTATACTCTTTGTCTTTGTCCTTTTTGGACAATTTTGTCACACACTGTGCATTGGATCCATGAATTTCCTGAAGATCCGGATTTACTTTCTGGATCGAGTCGTCGTTCTTGTCATTTCCACTGGCATTGTCCTCTTTGTGACGACGCCGATGATGCCTCCGATGTCTCTTTTCCTTGACTACCTGAGCCTCATCTGTTTGCATATCGTCGATCCTGTCGTCATCCTTTTCTTTCCGCCTCCTGGTTTTCTTCCTCTTGTGTTTCTTGGATAAGGAATCACTGGATCCTCTACCTGTGTCACAAAGACGATATTTTGAGCTTTGCTTGCGAATGAGGGAGACACGAAAGAGATTGTCCTCGGTGGGTGTGGTTACTCCCGCTGGGTCATATGTGCAATGTTTTCGGTTTTGATTTTGATTTGTTCCTGCTACATTTGTTGCTGATGGCGATTTATCCGTGACTGTCATGCGTGTGGGAGATAACGATGGTTGGGCCTTCATGGAGTCTTGGGATTTTGTAGGTGCCAATTGCACCCGAACTATCCCTGTGGAGGGGACGGCATTTTGTAGAGGATGATGTGTACGCTGGCGAGGAAACTGATGCTGATAGATATCAATTGTGTTTATTTCGGTATAATTTAAGTGTTCCAGGTGCAGCTCCTGGCCGCGTGAATTCGTCACAGTACTGGGTGTAGGGGTATTGGGGTCTAGAGTTCGTAAATGTAGACTGCAATGTGAGGTTTGGGCATTTCGTTTTAGCTGCATCTTTTCCTTCGTTGATTTATTTGTCTGAACAAGCATTTCCATTTTTAGGTAATTATAATGGAAAAGGAAATAAATTAAAATTTAAAGATTTATAATTATACACGCTTAGAAATTTATTTTCATGCAAGATCGGCAAAGCCTCTCGTACCGATCGCGCTATAAAAGATGACAGGGAGCTAGAGAAAGTTCAGAGATGCTATTCTGAAAAATTCGGTAAGTATAATTTGGCCAATAATATCAATACTTTTATTTACCAGTTTTTTCTGCTTAAAATGACTATCCAACAGAGGAATCGGTTGGGTTATAATTGTTTAATAATGCAGTGTAGTGTGTAAGGTTTAGAGATTCCTGTACTTTAACAAAATTTAAGTACCCTGAATAATTTTCTAAGCGCGTAACAACGTTGACCTTTTAGATTTAATGTTGGGATGAGAAATTCTGACCTCATTAAGCAGGTCAAAAAGTCTTAATTTATTGCGTATGTTGGACAATTTGCAGATCCTAACGGCGGCTTTGGAATCGGAATTACTAATGCAGTCCTTGTTTAAAATGTGATGCTCGACATCGGTAACGGTGCTGGTTGTTGAGCATCTAGTAGCAACCTCATCTCCACTATGGACGTCTGTCATTATGGCCACTGGGTCGGATGAACATATTAATGGTGACATGGAGCAAGAGCAGGAGCAGCACTCACTGCTCATTTTTCTAGTTGGATGTCCCGTTCTCGTTCTTACTGCGTCTGGCTCCACTTCCATTTTATGATCAGCTTTGCCATCCTCTGGTTGTACTTTCATTTTTACTTTGACCTCGTCATTGTAAGTATTCAAAGAATCCGGTTCAGGATTATTAGCACTAGTTAATGTCAATTGTTGTTGCTGCGAATTGACAACCGAGGAGGATGAAAGATTCGAATCATTTTCAATTTCACTTTTAACTCCATTTCCATTCCTATCAGATGCATACAAAGGACTAAGATTCCACGTTGAGGTGCTTGGTGGGGTCAGTTTTACTTCGTTGTCAACGTCAGCAAGGTCAGCAATGTCAGTAGCGTCAATGTCAAGATCAGCTTCAGTGTCATGCTCAATCATGTCATCATTATCTTCCTTTTCCTCCTCTACTTCATGTACCTCGAATTCCTCGATCAGCTTCCTCCGCTCTTGGTCATCATCACTAGTGTTGCATTTAACAGATGAACCAACCCGACTTACACAGGAGTGCAAATGACCCGTGTCTATATTGTCAGGCCGTACTCCCGCGGGCCTTAAACTTGAGGGAATGATATCGTCAATATCTGAGGCCGAACCATCATGTTGATTCACCCGGGGAAAAGCTTTTTGAGTCAAGGGGTAATGGGATAAATCAGCATTTCTAGCATGGTGTGGATAAAGACAATTACTATCGTAGAGTACCTCGTCTTCTCTTTCTTGTTCTTGGTCAGCATAGAAATGCTTCCGGTGTTGGTGTTGCAATTCCAAACTAACGGATCTTGCAGTAGGATATCCCAATCCATGAAATTGCTTCAAGCGGGATTTTGAAATGGCTAGACGTAGTTGAGGACTTGATTTTGATGAAATCTCCTGTGAACCGGTGGTTAATAATTTCGAAAATGTGAACTTCAAATTACTATTGTAGTTGTGGTTCTTTGCTGGCTTGCCCTTCACTTTCTTCGGGGCGGCACTTGTGCTCGTGTTTCTACGCTGGTGATGACCCGAACTGTGACCTTGGTCTTGGCTCATTAGTTTTTTTCTGGTGCACCTAAGTTTCCTACTTACTCGACTGGGACTGTGGGTTTCAGCAACTTTGAAAATGGCAGTTTTATTTGTATTTGTTGATTTAGCATTCTTTTGTATATTTATGTTGGTTGCTTTTAGGTTGTGGTCTGTTCCAATATGATTGAAATTCAGTTGGTTGATCTGATCATATTTCGGACTAACCCAGTTCCAAATCGCTGCCACCTTTTCTGGGCTTAGTTTAGGTTCGATTGTGTTTTCTTCGTGTTCGTGTCTCTGCATAGTAGAATTATTCTTGTCATTGTTATTGTTACGGCCGACTTTGATTTGTACTGACAGCGGTACATGTTCCTGGATTTGGGTTGCTGGCGCCGCTGTGGGACGATTTTGACTCTGGCCTTGATTTTGTTGAAGTTTAGGATTCCGAGTCCCCGAAAGAGTCACGCTACAATCGCTACTGTGGCAGGTAAATAAATCAGACTTATTTGGACACCATGTTAGTACATGTTGGGATTTTTTAAGTTGACTCATAGATTCTGGTGGTTTATACTTAGGAAATCCATCCTCCTCCTCGGTCTCATATTCTACAGCTTTTGTTTGCAGTCGCTGTTGTTCATTTGCCATTTCCGTATTGGATTCTAGGCCTGTGCCTTTAACCAGAGTTTGCAAACTTACAGCATTTGTTCGTTTTTGGGATTGTCGCGTATTCAAGGGATTAGAGTGTTTATATTCTTCTCCATTCTTTGACGAGTGAGAAGAGCGCGAATGCTCCGTTGGACTTTGAAATTCCGAAGGAAAGTCATTTTGAAGTTCCCACAATGCGACTTGCAACTTCTGTAATGCTTCTGATGATTTGGTACCAGCTTGAATTCCAAGACCGAGATCCATAATTCTCTTGACGATGTTTTCTCGAACCGTCTCTGAAACACCAGACCAACTGTCCTCACTAGTGGGGCTCGAAATCTCACGTAGACTTCTTTGACTTTGACTTTGAATGGGGTCTGGGTCGGCCGACAAAATATCGGAAAGTTTGACCGTTTTCCGTTTTCGAAGTTGCTTAATCCTTTTGCTCATCTTGACTTGATTGTAACACTCGCTGTTTTCCGAATCCTCAGTGTAGTTAGTAGTGATTCTAATCATACGGCTGTGCCGATCAAAGCTTGGGGATATGTCGGCTGTAATTGGACTTCCTCTGACTGATACTGGATAATATATTTGATGATGATGATATTGGCTATTATTTTTACTGTGGTTGTGATCTGAATTACATTTGCAGTTGGGAGATAGCAGGTACGTTTTGAATCCATTCGTATTCTTTTTGTATTCAAAGTTCTTTAGATTTTGCTGGTTTTGATTTTGGTACATAGGGTTACGATTAGAGGGGAGCTGCTTTGCGGAAAGGCGGTACGGGTCGCTGTTGTTTTTGTTGTGCGTTATTGTTGTTTCCACGTCAGTAGAAGAATCGTAGCAGTAGCGTACTTTTGCTCTGGATCCGTTATGGTTTCTATCATGGTCTCTGTCATGGTCTTCGTTATTGTCCACCAAATTTTGATTTACATTACAATTGGGATTAGCATCGACGTTGGACTTAATCTTGACATTGACATTTTCCATGGTGGGGTCTAATCTGCCCATGAGTTGCATCGGAATGACTTCCAAACGATTTAAATCAATTGTGTCACTGGTATCTAGTGAGACAATCACCATCTTTTTCGACGTAGAGTTCGTAGAGGATTCGCTGTCCTTGTGATTGCTACTGTGCCTGAATCTTCCGAACGATGACGATGAATGCATTGTAAGTGACGGTCGGGTAGGATATAGATTTTGAGATTTTTTTAGAATAATTTACCTATATTCTTTTAATTTAAACTGAAAACTGCAATGAGCGTCATCTAACGAACATTCTTCTTTGTTTTAAAAAACAGTAAGTTATTGTGGAATGTAGAAGAAAGGGAAGGAAAGTGATTACTTCTACTTGTGTTTGTGACATTTTTCTACTTATCAGATTTTGATGTTTACATTTTCTGTGTGAGTTTATAAGAGAGCGAATTTTCGACATTCAATTTTAATTGCTAATTAGAAGCAGCACTAATCAGTAATCAAATCAGTACATAATTATATGTAAAAGTAATAATAATTATTGTTAATAGTTAATATGAATGAATATTGCATTTTTAATAAGAAATTAGTAGTGAACAAGAACAATAGAACAATCAGTGTATGAGATACGAGAAACGACAAAACAACCAAATTTAAAAAAGCACAAGTTCAACGAACAATGCCTTCTCAAGGTCAACTGCGTCTTTATTTTTCTTCATGTGTCATGAAATAGCGTATTGCAGAATGCAGAATGTTTGTGTTCGCATGAATCGTTTCAGCTTTTTTATAATAATGATAATTTTTGAAGTTTTGTTGTTGATTCATAAATCATGAACTACAAAATTTATAAAATTGTTGACTGTTTGCTTGACAATTCCTTTCTGAAGTCGGTGCGGTGACGGTACTCGTCGTCGTCGGTACGTCGGTAGTACTATTGTACTATTCGTGGAATAATTACGTCTTGTTCTCTTGTTACATCATATTCATAGTTTATATGTGCGTCAATACAAGTTTTAATAAAAAGACATAAATTGCTTCAAAAGGCACTAATGTACGTGAATTAAGTTGCAATGAGTATTATTAATTTATGAATTCCATCCAAAAACGAGAAATGAGAAATAAATACGAGTTCAAAATTCAATATCCTTTAAACCCATTTTGTTAGCATTTCAATGACATTGATGAAAATGATAGTGATGTACATACCTACATACCAATATAATTACTGCCTTGCCCTTGAATAATGACTTTGTTCCCGAATCAAGGCAGAGATTACCAACAAAATTATTTTGTGAGCAAATTTTATTCCTCAACCAACTATTAGTAGGAAGTGGTATTGCTAACAGCAATAATAATTATTTAATGAAGTAAAAGATCCTTAGCATGTATAGCCATCACAAAGCGATTTGAGGAGGAAGAATTAATTAGTAGCCTATTTTAAACCAAAATAACCGAATAGTAATAAATTCTTCATGAAAAAAATAAATTGTATTGTTACAAAATGAGACTCTAAGCTAGCTACAACATTAACGCAAAACCAATAATTGCGGTACATATCCTCAAACTCTCTAATAACCTCTCGTCCGGAGAATAATCACAACTGCTCGCTCACAATCTGGGAAATAGTAAAAAAACGAAGTGTATTTTAAAACGTCAACATGCTTTGAAACTAGACAAGAATCATTTGAGACTGGTAGCTCATTCAAAAGTTAGTTGTCTAATCTCAGATTAACATTAATGGGAATAACTACAGAATTACGGTCTAGTAAACAAAAACAAGTTATCTAGTTATTTACAGGTTTGTTAATTTTAACAGGTTTGTTCCAAAATTTAGGACGTTGGTAGACCCCGGTCAAGTCAGGTGACTGACCTGACCTGACTGTCTTCTTCTACCAATAGTCACACTTTGTTCGTCCTAGTCTTGATTTGAAAAATAAAACTTAATTTGTTTTAAAAGATGGTTTGTAAGCAAGTAAAAAACCACGAGAAGAAATGCTGTGCGCCATCCCTTGTTTGTGTCCAAATCTTGTCCATGTCTACACAGAAAATATTGCTATCAGGATTTTGGCCATTTACTTCTTCACAGGAGACTGGAGCACATTTATCCGGCGTTGTAGACGCATCAGACCCATTTCTTGACACAGTATGATCGGAGTTTGTGCTGGTACCGGTGTCGGAATCGGTACTATTCTGTTTCTGAGTCGAGACCTGGACTAGAGGATTGTTATTGTTATTATTATTAGCATTTGGAGAATTTTTACTGGCTGGCAAAAAAGTCGTCCTGACAGCGGGTTGCCAGTGTTCAATAACTGGAGGTTTCGTTGTTGCATGTACAATGTTGTGAGCCACAGGATCCCTTACTTCCAAAATTCCTACCTGCAACAAAACAACTGATTCGTAAACAATGATTAACAGTAAGTACATAATCTATCAATATTAAATGACTTCCATGAAGTTCTAATCTAACTTGTAGAATCATAGGACTTGAATTGACAATGCAATGGTAGGTTCCATCATCCCCCTTGTCGACACTGTTGATGTATAAAATGCTCGTGGTCACTTCTCCAGAACTAGGCATCATAGAGATGGTCACTCTAGGGTTTTTGGTGATTTTTAGCGTGTTGATTGCAAGTAGTACCTCTTTGTCATCCTCCTTTTTCAGCCACATTATCTAAATCAAAATAACATTGCACTAACAAACTATTCAGCTTAATTATATACTAATATAGGTACTTATAGAACATCAGCTAATACATCTTGAACTATATTTGCCATACATATTAATTATCAATTAATTACTCAAAGTTTACCCGATTGCTGCTGAGATGTCGAACATTGCACGCAAAGTCCACATGACTACCTTCATTGACACTGCTATTCTTCAGCAGATCTGTAAACTCCGGTCCACCTTTCCCTCCACTGCTTCCAGCACAATAATCACAATCAGAAACCACAAGAAACATCCACACCAAACTTGTTACAACCAGCTTTTGTATTCTGTCGTTCCAATTCAAAGAATTTAATCTAAATATTCCTATACTACTCATCCTTGAACTAGTATTTAAACCTCCTTGGCCACTACCGTCAATATTACCCACTTTTGAGCTCATCTGGAAGTATATTTCATTTATCTACTCAATATTGATGAGCATTCCACAAAATACGGTAAAAATTACGTAAGACTTGCAACTAGATCACACTTACAACACTAACAACTCAGCCTGGTGCTCGAACGAGAATTTGCTCGTAACTTTAAAACTTTAACTTAAGACTGATCGTGATAATGGAATTGAATCTCACATGAAGTCGCATCAGCTCCCTTACATCTCCGTCCTTCAATAAACTACGTCTTTTCAATTTTCTCAGCACATTGAGAATCACACTCCTCCATTCTGTAGTCACCACCACCACATCACACAACGATATGTAACAGTAAGGGAACATCATATCGATCCTCGTTATAAGCTTGATGATAATAAAATTACAAGATACAGTTGTCATTTATTATATTGGAACAAGATTAAATGTAGCCTACTCTGATTAATAATACTCTGATTAAGTATATCATCTCGCAGTTATAATAATAACCATAATATCCCTACTATCGAGACTGACTGATAAATTCTTATTTATATCGTAAGTATGTACTGACTGTAAACGTAGTGACAGGAGTGACTAATTAACTTTCCCAACATGGCACAAGGGTCAAGTTAAGTTTATCATTTTCAAGAGCAAGAGCAGGGCGAGACTTTACTGGGTTGTTGTGCATGTATATGGTATGTACGTATCGAATTCCGAAGACAGTTTTTTCGATTAGACTAAAGATGCACTTTGAATAGTAAGTAATAATAGGTTTCTGTCGCCTCCTTCGTCTTCGTTTTTATCCATTTAATTACTTGATACATTTCGATCTCATGCATAATTATAATTACATACTCGTAGAATGGACTTCAATCAAGTTATAAGGATTTATTACAAATGTAATACAATACTATGTTGCCTTACTAGTATAATTACAACATCCAGAAACTGGGCAACCGTTTTCTAGTAGTTGCAAATGCAACGGTTACTAACAGACAGCTCATCAGAGCTTAGGCATGGTCACGGTCACAGTACCTTTAACTTAAATGTAATTCTGTCCCTGTCACCTATGTAATTAATAGTAATTAGCTAATATTACAACTAACACGCACAACAGCACGATATAATAGAATAAAACGGGACGGAAGTGTAAACTACTTACTGAAGAGATTTCCATATCTTCTATAATAATTAATTTCGAATATTCAATAATTAATTAACTATTTACAGTAATGTTCTGACGGGTGAGTTAAATAAACATAAACTCAATGAAGTTATTTATCTTTTGAGTGGCGGACTTGAACATATGGATATAGACATGGAATAAAGTTTCAATTCCTATACTACTTTCCAGAATATATAATAAACATTATGCAATATAACTCTTAGGTTAATATACATTTCATATTACATCGGATAACAAATTAATAATGTAAGGGAACAGGATTATTTCATCTATGCAATGCTGAGATTTCTTAAATGCTCGAAGTACAGGAATTAATGTGCGTAGTGTACCAGTCCCATGTGATCATGAGCATACATTTCATCCGAAGAGTTGGCCACTCCGCAATCAAATCGTTGCTGGAATTCCTCCATTTCCTATTTGCATAAGCAGAAGAATTTTAGGATGAATTCAAATTGTGTCCGTAAGATATTAATAATCATTAATCATGTAAACAAAAACGGTTTTAGGCAATATCATTAACAAACTCCCAAGCAAAATTAATTGGAAAACTAATACAGTATACAATGCCAGTTTTTACACTTATTAATATTTATGATAATGATAAAATTACCCTCTCGTAACGCTTCTTCTCAACCTCAGCCATCATCTTGTACTTGTTCTTGACCTCATCAGGGGAAGCGTTCCACAGCTGACCCAAACGTTTGCCGACGACAGCAACACTAATCGTCATATCGCCAGTCTCCAGCTCGGACTTTACGTCAGCTCTCTTATCCTGAGAAAACAGAAGGAAGGACGATAGAGCCTTTTTAGGAGCACCTGGTGGCCTCACCACCCTTGCTCTCTTTGTCTCCTTTACTTTCTTAACTCGTTTCGGCGCTCGCTTCAGACCCGTTAATCCAGCCTCAGCAAGTTCCTACAAATATTGAACAACAAAAGTAAAATCCCTTCCAATCAAAACCACCCCCTCCCCATTCATACATAAAACGTTGTAATTCAAGAAAATACAATTACAAAGTAATAAAATAGGAAAACTCACCCGACGGTAACGCTCTTTATCCATCTCGGCGAGCTTGTAGTAGTTGGCTTTGACATGTTCACCCACCGAAGCCCATCGTTGGGAAATGAATTTCGTGACTTCAACAAATGAAAGCTTGGGACCGTTTTTCATATGTTCCCTTTCATCGCGAGAGAAGATCATATACGCTGACAGTGGTCGCTTGATCGTCTTCATAAGTTCAGCAGAAGAAGAGTCTGCAATCGGATTTACGTTTTCCATCCTTAAGCTTCTTTCCTTTTCTAAACCTTAAGTCTCTACCGAACAATTCTTCCTAGTCACACCAACAAGCTGCAGGCACCCCTGAAAGTGACACATCAGACTAACTGTTGATACCTAGTTTCCCAATATTAAGCGTTTCCTAGTTCATTCTGTTAGTACGTACATGGGTACTGGTCTACGGTGTTCTCTACTCGAAATTTCTTCTCTACCTGAAAGTCTAAGGTGTTCTCTACGTCCAAACTCATCTCTACCCCATAGTTTAGGGTTTTCTCTACCTTGAAACCCTTCTCTACCCAAATGTCCAATGTGTTCTCTACCCCAGTAGTTTAATACTAAAGTAGAGAAGATCTTTGAGGTAGAGAACACCGTCGACAGTGGGGTAGAGAAGTGTTTGGAGGTAGAGAATACCTAATACTATGGGGTAGCGAAGGGCTTCGAAATAGAAAACACCTTGACACTGGTAGAGAACACCGTAAACCAGTTCCCGTACATGCGCTGAAATTAAAATTATCAGCCCAGCGTTTGCAAAATTCACCAGACGCAGTACAGTAGCGGGGAAATAAGAGTACAAAGGAAAGTACCAAAGAAAACTAACTGCCAAACGTCAAGATGACATGTGACAAAGGATTACAAGTTTGAAAACCTGCCCAAAAAACGAACTTGAAGACAAAATTTTTCCATCTGTCCGTTTTGCGCGTGATTACATCAATCCTCTCAAATAATGAACAATTTACCTATCATAGTAATAGTAATGGTAGTGGCAAATTAGGTTGGTGGTAATATGATAACAGAGTAGCATCAAACATTAAAGCCATGCCCTGATCATTGTCAGTATCGTCCCTCAACCAATGTTTCAGTATCGTCCCTCAACCAATGTTTCAGTATCGTCCCTCAACCAATGTTTCAGT
>JAAXYX010004379.1:0-12473 GCA_036851915.1 Ptenothrix huangshanensis
CTCTTTACGCATTTCAGCCACTTCTACTCATACACTAGATGCAGGAAATACTAACCGGAAAATTTCATATTAGTTTGAGTGTGGATCCGGTTTATCACTTTATTCGATCATAGATTCCATCGTTAGGTATATGAATAAAGTGTTAGTGTAATATAAAATTATTATTATAAGTTATGAAAAATTAAGGACTGTGAAAGTGTGAAATGCATTTCCAAAACTGAAGTGAAAAATAAAGTACCTATGCTATGCAATATGTACCTATATCTGTATACCTTATACTACAAAAGAGTTCGCCATTAATGACCAAAATCATTCGATCGAGTCATCTTTCTTTCTGCATGCTAATAATGCATACTAATTTATATTATTACTTGGATTCTTGAACCTTGAATATAAGAACTATAAAAACTGTCATATATGTTATAGTGCCTCAAGAAAATCATTTTTAAAACCAACGAACACACATCGTTCATTTGATTCTTTACTTTGTATATTTGATCTCTTACATATAATATAGATACGTCATAAAATGCAGCTGTCTATTTATTGTCTATGTACTTACACATATTCTAGGTATGTACCTAGTAATACGTATTGTACCATTCCATTTGCTACTGCTGTTTTTAAAACTATATTTTTCGAAAAAAAATTGTATTGCATATCCCAATTCTTGAAGCATTTTCATCATAAACTTACCCAATACAGAAATCAACGAAGATAATAAAAATTACGCAAGCTAAACCAATTAATTATATGTATGAAATGATATACATAAACGATTGGTTGGCAGACAGATAGCAGGTGAGTTTTATTAAAAAATACTAATGAATGCATATCTGCATGCACGTGCTGTTCAACGCATAACGCTTCCACATTGATTATCGCAAATCGTAATCGAATTCTAATCAAGTGATTTTTTAAATCGAACACGAATCCTTAATTTACTATCAAAACAAGAACAACTGCGGCCCACTAAGCTGACCGGACCTAGTTTTCATATCTATTAATTACTTACATACCAGTAACTCTTAAAAAGGATTGATGCATTAAATATGCAGGTGTAACCAGCAGATGAATAATATTGCATTTAGGTGCTTGTCAATTACATACAAATATATAGGAGAACGAGACTTTCGAGAGGTTAGATTGTATGATAGTTTTTTGTTTTGCTCGCGTTCAATGTCCATTTTCCCGATGATAACAGCGCAAGATAATCCAAGAGTTATAAAAAGGCAGACATTTTCATTATAGGTCTTTAGGTGGAATCGAAAAATTAGTGAAAAATTGTGAGCATTAATTTCTTTAATCCGCAACTAATTTCAAAATGAAATCCGCTTTGATTTTCGTAGGAGTTTTTGCCCTCATTGCGGCCACTAGTGCTGCCGAGGGAAACAGACTCATCATTACTCAGGGTGTATCCAATTGCGGTAAGTATTTAATTTCACACATTTATATACCTCTGCACAAAAACTACTTGTTCCTAAGATTTTCATAATTTAAGTACATACGTGAATTTGAATGCTCATTATAACAATATATGTTAAAATCCGAATATCAGACGTTCCTGGAACAGCCACAGCCGTTTTGGTATCGGGATCAATTACTCCTCCAGAAATCCCGATTCCCGGCTCAGGCGTTTTGAACGTAGTATTCCAAAACAAGGTTGATATGCCGTCAGACCTTCAACTTTCGTTGGAGATCACCAAGTTAGAACCTACACCAGCTGTTATCCCATGTTTTGATGGGATCGTTGGTTCCTGGTAAGCTCTCCACTTCAAGTATTGTCAATCCGAATNGTTTTGAACGTAGTATTCCAAAACAAGGTTGATATGCCGTCAGACCTTCAACTTTCGTTGGAGATCACCAAGTTAGAACCTACACCAGCTGTTATCCCATGTTTTGATGGGGTCGTTGGTTCCTGGTAAGCTCTCCACTTCAAGTATTGTCACTCCGAATCTCTTAAGATGATGATGAATTCGCAAGTAAATTAAAATATCAAAAACAAACGAATTAAGATGATGATTTCTCTCATAGCACGTACGACGTCTGCAGTGTACTAGCCAAGGACGAGTACAATCTCTGCTCTGTGTTCCCCCCAACTCTGCCATGCTCCTGTCCACTCAAAGCCGGAACAACACACTGCCAAGCCCATCCCAATCACTGTCCCTGACCTGGGCGAAGTCATTGGTAAACTGATGCAGGGCAACTATAAGGGCCAAGCTCTTATGTACTCCAAGAGCAAACCTTCAGATCCCGTCGGCTGCTTGGCTTTCACCTTTAAGCTCGTCAAATAATCGATCGACAAAGATGAATAAAACCTCTACCCTTTAATAATACGTATGTGCACCCTTATGAATGGTCAAGAAATTGACAACTGTCCTTCCGAGTTTTGTAACTCATACAAATTGCAATTGCATATTTATTTTTTCACAAGTATCATCATCACTATTAGATTCACCAACAGTACATTTTGTCCATACAATCAATCATAATAAAGTTGTATATTTCTGTAAGGTGTGCAATCAGTAGTACGGATACCTACAGCAGGTGTCTACGGTAATGGTAATAGTAATTAGCAGTAGTCTACAGCAGGATCGTATAATCATAGTCGTAAATACATTTAGATTAATCACTAGGTACATCATAATTCAATTAATAATAATAAACTTTCAAACACGTCTACTGCATTAATGCTGCTAAATCTATTGGCTTGACATTTGCAATTGATATAATATACTTTTAAACTTTATTGACAAATGTGCAAGATATAATTACTAATTTATTTATAATAAACCTGCATAATAGTAATAATAACTAAGTTGTGTGCAATTAATAAACTATATATATATATATATGTGCGTATGTAACCCTTGCCTTGTCCATCATGCCGTGACGTTCCCTTCATTGATCCCTTGCCGTAAACACTTTACTACTAAATAATAGACTATCTTCGTCTTTACTGATTACCTATATCTAATAGTATAGAACACTACGTGTAAAAGTATACTCCGTGTTATTATTATAATTATTACTGTCTTAGCTACTTAATTATACAATAAATTCTTTTACCTTTTTATACAGAATCAAAGCCCATAATTTAATACAACGTTTTTAGTAAGTAATTCAATAAAAATTGGATTACAACTAATAGAACCACGAAAAACTATAGATTTATAGATTTTAGTCAATATTAAATTCTACAGGTCCGTCCATCTCCAAAGCTCTTCACTAATGAAGACCAAATTATCCAAATTGAAAGCACTACACTTGTTATAGTTAAATAGTTACTCTGATCTCGAGCAAATTAATAGATCCAACGGGTATTAACAATGACAATGATGCTGGCAATATCTACTTTGTAATTACAATTACTCAAATGTGCTATTTGCTTTCATCGTCGTATACATATTATTAAGTTTAAGATACTGAAAATATGTCTCAACGCCAACAGCATCTTAATCATTTTCCGATTTCGATATATCGAGTAAAATATTTATCACTCCTTCATTTATAATTCAAGCATGAGACATAATTATGTAACAACTACTAACAGAGACAAACTTGGTTCAACACAGCTTCATTCAATACAATCTCGAGAAATCTACACAATCCAAATCAAATCATATTCCGTGTGCAAGCCTCTCCTTTAAAATACATTTTATTAATAATTACAACAATATTATAAATTCTAGTAAATAAATGTACACGACTCAAATCCCAAACAGCTTTCTATATACTCTTAAATTAATCTGTTTTCATCTATACAAATACTTACATTTGTATTTCATTTCATTCAAATTGCAAACTACTACTTACTGCAAACTTCTGTAATCATCATCAGCTTGGATAGTAAGTAGAGATGAATGACAATGCAATTATTATACTCATTAAAATTCATTAGCTCAACAATTATGTTTAAGAACGAACGAATACGATTTAAATGACACTATCATTTCCTCTGACAATGTTTGCTAAAAAAATACTGCAGACTAAAAATATGTTTGTAGAAATATATAAATATAGTTATGTATAAATTAATCAATTCATAGCCACAATGGTCACGTCACGTGACCATCTGGTCTACTTCTGTGTACTTTAAACTTTAATGTGTAATATGTAATGATAATTAAATTTACATGTGACAAAATTAATCCAAGGAAGTCCAACTAATTACTTCACTCATGACAGTTAATATGAAACAAATCACTATACCTTTCTATACTAGAACAATTACAGCAAACAGAACACAGTAGTGTAAATAGCATAATCCAAGCATCATTAGTAATACGTAGCTTGTTTTGCTACTAATTTAACTCAAAAAATAATTGATTCGGAATACAAATAATTACTAATCAAAGTACTTTCTTCAATAATCTTACTTTACAGTAAGGGAACAATATGTAATTACATACTTAGTTACTACACTCAGAATCAAAATCCAGTATTGTGTAATTAGTTTTAAAGCAAGATTAAGAGTAAGTCAAAAACTTAACGAAGTTAAACCAGACAAATAAGGATTGAACTACATTTTAAGTAAGGTAAAAGTTAAAATATTCGATTCTTGAAGACATGACTTGAAAAACTACCTTAACTTTACATTGCTAATTATTTTATAGATGCAACTGTAAATCAGGGACTGAAAATGACTAACAAAGTCAATCCAATGGTTTTCACTTCAAAGTAATTCGCACTTTAAAATAATAATAAAACACAAACTATGATTGTTGATTACGACGCAATGTTAATGTAACTTTACCTTATCTCTCAGGGTTCGGTCAATGCAGTTTTTTTAAAAGAATTCGTGACTACAGCAGGTTGCCCGGAACTGATAAAAACTGGGAAACACCACCGGTATTCATCAGTTTTTGCCATGCTGGTTTTTACCGCTATCTGTACCGTGACCTAAACTACAGTTAACTGAGAAACCTATAATATCCCAATCCATTACGATCTGATCTACGATTACGATTTAATTTTATATTATGATGACATTTACGTCTGCATCTGCCATAGAGCTACGTACTAATTATATTGTCAATTATAATTATAGTAATACAAAAAAGGATGTAAAAAATGTAACTAGCTTGTACCTAGATATTACTTTGTATCATATAACGGTCTATGACACCAGAATAATTGTACTTCATACATAAATTTTTCGGTTAAATCAGAATAAAGTAATAATAATAATAAGAATAATATAATTAATTATAATTATTTATTAATTATATAATATCATGGATAGTAATGAATTATATAATTATTTTTTACTAGTAGGATATGTACTCTTAAAGATACAGATTCCATAACTGCCGTATTTTTAATTAATTATTACAATCATCCAAGGAGAAGTGATCACGATCACAATAACCACAGTTTATGTACGGGAAGTTTAAACTTAATAAACTACTAATTTATAGAATAGCTATATGAATTACTTACGGTAAAAAATGATAGGAATGTAAAGCAATCCCACAAGAAATCTGTATTTAACCACAAACCGTTGTTTACTACGATTATAGTATGATTACGAATATGTAATTTGCAATTACATAGTATTTTGTATCATCATCGTTTATAGTATGCGTGTATCTACCTACCTAAATACCACCAGTATTAATAGGCTACACTAAATTGGTAGGTAGAATTACAATTACAGTAAAGATATCAAAAATCAAATATTGACAGTAATTACCATACTTAGATAATTACACACAATAGGAATACAGTAGTGATAAGGCTTCCAACCAATACAGAAAAAATATAATAATTATTAACAACCAACCAACGTACCTCCTATATCTATATCTATCGACACTGGTGACAACTGACCAACTATAACTGTTACTACAACGATTACATTGTATTGTAACGTTGCAGTTGTATTCTGCACGCTCCGGAATGTACATTAAAATCCCTGGTAGATATTCTAGATAATTACGTACACATTACGTCTGGTACACCGTAACTGTTGTTTTGGTCATGACTTCATTAAATTAGGTTGAAATTCATTTTTACGCCCTCTCACAATCAGAGCTCCATTTGATCCTGATTAATCCGTTACATCTTTCTTGTAATAATTTTCGAAATAATAATAGCATTCATAATGTTGGTCGATTATTCTATGAAAAATAAAAAAAAACAAACACATTATTAACGGCATCAACATCAAAATTACGAACTCTTCCAAAAAATAACTGAATTCATAGAACCGATTTTTCAATATATAACACAATTCGAACAAATACTTAATTCCATGAACTACTTGAACATAATATCTGACCTTAGAAAAATATTCTATTTTCATCCAAGATTTGAATAATATTCAGGAGAATTCGTCAAGCACCAATGCCCACTCCAACAGTCGCACCACTTCCAGCACCGCCTCCACCACCTCCTGCTCCAGCACCCACAACAACAACAGCCGCATTTCCAGACGAAGCCGTGTCCGAAGAACCACTTACAACCCCACTACCACTAACCCCACTGCTACTACTACCACCAGGACTCGCGCCCACGCTACTAGCAGAGCCCGTTGTAGAATCCGCGCTCATCGTCACCAAATTCTTCTCGGGCGTCGTTGTGCTTACAACCTTCGTTTCTTTGTCCTTCCCCAAGGAATTAGTATTCGAGTTGACCAGCAACTCCTTCCCGGTAATATTGTTACTATTGCTGCTCCCGGTGGTATTGCTTGTAGTAGCATTCGTCGTCGTCGGTACAGTCTTCTTGTTGCTGTCCTTGTCTTTGCCCTCATCAGTAACGGCAGCAGAATGACTACTAGTTTTAGTGGTAGAAATTGTTTCATCCGGATCTGAGGATTCTGAACTCATGGTGGTGGTGGTTTCGTCGGAACTGTTCAAGGCGGTGCTGGTATTGCCGTTGCCATGACCATCGACGAGTTTATTAGGAGAAGGAGCAGACAGAGGAGGAATGACAGTAGTGGATGTGGATTCACTTCCGGAAGGAATACTACTCGGAACTTTGGTAGTGGGCTCCGTTGATGGCAGTGCAAATGCTGATCCTAAATTAACAACTTTGTCTGAAGACGATGATAATTTTGTGGTATTACTGGTACTCGTAGTAGAATTGATACTGGCACTGGGTATCACGGGTAGTAGCGACTGAGGTTCCTTTGCTGGGGACGGACCACTCAATGTCAACGTACTTGCAATATCCGGTTTTCCAACTAAAATCTCTGGTTTAAGCTCAGATTTCAGGGGTTCAACAGATTCACCCGCTGAAGAGGAAGAAGACACAGCTGGTCGAAAGGATTTGGAAGGAATAGCATCCTTGCTCCCACCGTCATCCCCGTTCATCTCCGCCTTCTTCCGCTTCCTGCTGTGTTTCGCCTTTCCGACGGAATTTTCCACAGTCTATAATTTAAGTTCAAATTACTATAGCACTAAATAACTGCTAAAGCAAAACTGAAATAAAAGTTAATTATGGCATAATGTTAATGAATCTTACCTTAGACACCTCTTGAATAGGTTTGGACTTGTCCTTGTCCTTTTTGTCTTTCTTGGCCAATTTGGGCTTCTTAGCCTTAGGTTCTTGGAGATCCGAAACAGACACACTTTCGATTTCAATCTTGCTGATTCCCTTTCCTTTGTGATCATCCCCATGCCCACTGGATCTCTTCTTACTCTTCGACTTGCTGCCCTTATCTTTGTCTTTCTCGCTGCTCTTGTCTTTATCCTTGTCTTTAGTTTTGGTTTTATTAACCTTAACATTACCACCACCTTTGGTGTTGTCTTCTGCCGGAATCTGTGCACCCTGCCCACACTTGCCCATTAAATGAATGACGAAGCTGGCTTTCTTGGTAAATTCGATACTGCATGAGGAACAGGTAAATGGCGGTCCCGCAGTGTCCTTCAGATCATGGACACCGATCTGATGCCGCTGAAGGTTGAACCTGGCAGGGGCTTCGTAGACACAATCGGGACACTGGAACTTTGTTGTAGGGGAGCTAGCAGGAGGATTGGATTTGACAGCAAGTACTTCCGTTGAGTTTGAACTGCTTGAAGATACGGGCACCTTCGAAGCTGAGGCAGATGCTGCTGAAGCTGGCACCACTTGTCCCTCCTTCTTGAGATTTTTCTTTGTTTTCTTGCCCACCTTTTGTGCGTCAGACGAGGATACTAGCTGGTCGGTTACCGGTACCTCCGGTTGCCCCGACCCCTTCTTACTCTTGGACTTCTTTTTACCCTTTGCTAGAGCACCCCCGGATAGATCCACATCCACCGAACGAGCAGGGATCTCCAATTTTGACACAGTCTCTGCAAACTTGACAGATTTAACATGCTTCCCTTTTGATCTTTTAGGAGTTTCTATGATCGAGCTCACGTTCCCACTACCACTAGACGGTACGAGAATAGAGTTTGATAGGTTAGGAACAGCAGAAGCTTCGACATTCCCACCTGCGCCAGCAGCTTTTTGTAAAGCCTTGTAAGTCAAGTCAAGGGCTTCCTCACGTTGCTGAATAAGAAATGCTGCGGATGGACGTTCCGTCTGAGTTTCCATTTCCGTGATTTTAATTTTACTACCAACTTTAGCATTCGTAGGTGGAATAAAGCCTAAAGGGGAGGCTGACGTCGATGCATCAGCAACTTTCACTTTAGGCACTTTTAATTTCTTCGGTAAAGTTATCTTTGCGATTACAGCTTTCCCTTTGTTAACACCGGCTACAGGTTTGGGCTTTCCTTTTTTGGTAGTAGCATTTACACCAGGACCCGGGGTTCCTTCTGCAGGACGAGGGCCCGGGGACCATGACAAATCATTGGAAGCTGCATTAATATTAGCATGCGGAAGAGACACTGAGCTGGCGAGTGCTTGGTCCAAAATTAGCTTGCTCTTCTTGCTCTTACTCTTGGAAGCCTTTCCCTTCGATTGACTTTTGGAAGATTGTGAAGCTGCTCCAACCAAAGACAGTAGAGGTTGAGAGTCTGAATCTTGAGAGGAATCACCTGAAGGCGGCTCTTCCTCCTTGCCTTTAAGCTGTTCGCTTTTACCCTTTCCACTAGATCTTGATTTGGGATTGGCAGTCACCTTCGGTTTCTTCGAAGCCAAAACCTTGACGGGCGTTGGTCGTTTGCGAGAACTGCTAGGAACAGGAGCAGGACTTGCAACTGGAACTAATGGGAGAAATTCTTCAGCCGGAGTAACGTCCACTTTACGTCCCTTTTTCGCACTTTTGGATTTCACAGATTTTGATGAGGTAGATGCAGAGGGGGAAAGCATATCAGCGGTGGATGCTCCAGCTGCAGACTTCGAAGAAGACTTTGATGGCTTGGATGGAGCAGCAGTCTTGCTTTGTCGAGAACTTTTGGAACCCTTTCCACTCTTTCCTTTAGTTTTAGAATCCAACCGTATTTCAGACAGAGGAGTGGCGGGTTCATTAGAAGACTCGGGGATCTGCTGTCCCTTCCGGCTTCGAGAAGAAGCTACTGGACGCTTTGGTTTCTTAGAAGATAAATTTTCAGCTTTGCTGTTGCTGGAACTAGAGGTAGGAACGTTTTGGGTGGCATGTGTGAGAGGGGATGCTGATGCGTTGACCGGATTCTTCTTCGACAAAATCTGCTTAGCACTATTTTCATTTTCGGCTGAAACGTTCATGAATACGTAGGCGTTCAACTTTGCATTTCGAGAAGGTCTGCTGGAAGGGGATGGTGAGGACAGAGAAATAGCTGGGACCTGAGATTCAGGGAAGGCGGTAACAATCGTGGCTGCGGATTTTGGAATGACTTTTGCCTTGGCAGCTTGGCCTTTGGAGGTTGACCGCGATGATGCCTTCTTTGCAGATGCAGACACTGAAGATTTTGGTGCTGCTCTTGTTTTATTACCGGAGGCAGTGGAGCCAGAACTATTACGGGGTTTGAAGACGGCGGAGTAGGTACCGCCCAGGGAGCGACTTCGACGACTTTTGCTTTTCTTATCGTCAACTAAGAGACAATACAAGAAATAAATGTATCACTACCACTCAACGCATTGGTTCAGGAATACTATAATTGCAAAAACGAAAAATAAAATAAATGATGAAGACTCACTTGGCTTCTTGCCAGGTGAACTAGTGCTACTGGCATTATCACCATCATTGGGGTTCTTGTAATTGTGATTCAAATGGGAGAATTCTACCGTTACATCATCAATGATCAAATCAAAGCTCTCACCTAAGTCATCATCCAAATCTTCCGGTTTCTTTGCTAGGGTAGTATTTCCCCGTTTCGGACTTGGGCTGCCACTGGAACCGCGGCCACTTGCCGTCGCCAAACTTTTATTAATGAGATCATCGCGCTCCATAATTTTGCGAGCGCAATAAGAGTCCGTTGCTCTAACTAGACTTAGGTCACTGACTAAATTGTAGGCGCTCTCCAATAGCGCGTAACATCTTGAGCAAACATTAACGACCGGTTCGCTTCCAGACGCATGTGGTGGAACATTAAATATTGACTTAAACGCATCTAGAAGACTGACCGTAGTCGATTTCATGGGCAGCGCTGATGAGTTAGACTGTTCTGTTTCATTTTTGCTTAAGTTGTCAGATTTGGAGGGAACTAATAGGTATGAGTACTTCCGACCAGAGGTCGTTTTGAAGTCAACTGAGCAATGGGCGCATTTATCCATGATTAAGATCGTAGACGAGGAGATGTTCCTGCCGAAAACAATTAAAATCCCAATCAATACAGTACATGCATAGTTAACACCAATAGGAAAAAAGCAATAGTTACGAAAACACGTGAATACATAGTGACCAGATCAAACTGAATTATTATCAATAATGAGTCCATCACTCACCACAATCGTTCGATATTTCAGAGTTTAAATCAATTTCAACAGTGACCTAGGACGTTTACTTAACGCAACCTAAAATCTTGATCTTTATCTTCCCTAGACAGATGAATTTCACCGGAAGACATCAACCGTTGCCAGCTCAAATACTTTTAGCAACTAGCTGCTAACGAATAATTTAGAATTTCTTGATCGATCTTCCCAGCCCTTATTGTTGTACACTGTAAAATTACATCACAATTAATACAGAATAACATACGACCACTTATGACTTACAACCACACTTGAATAAACTCAACTGCCTCTATAAACTAACAACTAATAAATGAAGGACAAAACCAAGCTTTGACCTAATCTGACCCAAGTTAAAAGTTTAATGCTATCAAAACATTCCAAAGTGAAGAATATAATATGACATTGATGCCACCAGAGAGTGGGAATTAAACGAGATCGAACCGTGACTAGTAGTAATCAATTATGACTTGCAACTTGTATCCAAATGCTTGAGTGCAGTTACGCTGAAAAAATGCATGCATTACTTACTAGTTAGTTAGCTACTAGATAAAATAAAAAGGAGAAACTAACTACCTAATAGTAGTATAGCGTAAGATTAATAATAGTCGAACCATCAACCAAGCCCGTGCGTCGTGTCTTCTACATACCTACTGCCTAGTCCTCTATACTTTATACACATATTTCCAACACAGTGAGAGAGAGAGCGAAAGCAAGAGCAGACAGTACAAAGTGCACGCAGAGCGTTCTCTGCCTTTGGAAAAGTGTGGAAAATTCCTGGATAAATCTTGGTGTCAGAGTAAACATGAGTAGAAAATGATTACGAAATATCTGTGGTTACCTGAGGAGAGATGAAACTTCCATTTTAAAGTGGAGGAATCGTTGAATTAATCAGAATTAAACAGGATTGCAAGTGAAATGGAGAAATGTGAATTTCTCAAAGTACACACACGCCGTTGATTGAGTATTTGAAGCATCCGCTCTCTTCGCCCGCACAACTCATAACGTATCGCTGGCGTCCAAGGCTTTCCTTTCCGAGCACTGCTCTCGGCACTCGTCGTTCGTCATTCGTTCCTTTCTGGGGCTGTCCCTAAATCACCTTTTTTCCTTTAGACACTCACCCCACCTATAATCTTTCAAGGGGGTTCTAGATGTTCAGGTTGGAATTCTTACAGCTTTTCAAACAAACGCACCCCCACCCGCCCAAATTGAGTATGTAACTTTGGAGCAACTCGTTGTGCTCGTTCAGTTCACGGTAAACGAAAACAATCTTGTAGGGACGTGAAGTGTCAAGAACTTTCAAGTGCAGTGCTATAAAAGTGTAAGATGCATCTCTATCTCTGCCTTCTTTCTGTCCCTTCTCTATCACATGCTTAGGCTATCGTATCATGATGAAAAAGAGTGAAGAGACAAGTTACGTTAATACAGTGTTGTCTAGAACTGTGACAATAGTTCTGGATGAAAATGTGGTGAAGTCATGTATGTGCTCTAATGGAACTGGGCTGGAACTAGGTAATTCATCTTATATTACATATTATACTTGGAGGGATAAGCTTATAAAATTTCTTTTCGTTTTCAGCTCAGCAAGACTAAAACCAAATTAATAATAAATGTTTGTTAGGTAATATGTGTAAATGTCCATTCGTGCGTTACAAAGCAATATTTAGGTCTGGTTA
>JAAXYX010004380.1:0-12470 GCA_036851915.1 Ptenothrix huangshanensis
CTGTTGCTTTATTTAATAGCTTCAGAGCGGTTCGCCACTAGCCTATATTAAACATTATTATAAGGGCAATCTGCAATAGACCAACAATGGCCTGCGCGGTCTTCCACCAAGATTTTCTTGTGAGGAATCCCTTCAAAAATAATAATAATAATACTTAGCTTCCACACACAAACAACCGTCTTCTTCACCGTGACCGAACCAGAACCATTGGGAAGCATTTTGGAGTCTATCTAGACTATGTAGACTCTACATAGCTCTAGTGCAAAGACGATCTTTGCCCGAAAAAGCAGTAAGAATTACGGGTGTAATAGTGAATAAGGAAAATATTTGTCTGTATGACGTTCACAAATGATATTTTGCAGGTTTAAATGAGATTGTTTGGCGTGTCTTTATATTATATACCCATGTAGAATCTACATTATTGACAATCATATACATGTTTTTACAGGTGCAGCATTGACTTGACTTGACTTGACTCGACTCGACTCGACGCGACGCGACAGCAGTGTTGGCTTTCGGGTTCTATTCGTACCATGTTTCATGTTGCTCTGTGTACATAGGTATCTACATGTGTGTAGCACTACGTAATACTGTGGGGAAGAGCATGGAATGGGAGACGGATGGATAAAAAGCACAAGTCAATTGATCGTCTCTCTTGCCATTGTTATAAATCGCCCCAGTTATTTTTACCAAGTTGAGCTGAATCAAAACATATATTTGAAATGCCGATAAACATATAAATATATGAATTGGTGGTGGTATGTGTGCGTGTGTGTTTGTGTATGTATGGCTGTTTAGTGGCAGTGGCAGTGGTAGTGGTAGTGGTGGTGGTGATATGGCTCATGGATCTCGCTCCCTTTCCTCGGAGAAAAAAATTAGACCATTTGTAGATTATTTGTTGGAATGATTTGTTGGGAGCATTCTGATTTTGACATAAACTAAAAGTATCTCGAGATGTATGACATAGATCGGTAACTTTCTCGACACATAGAGAAATTGCTTGCAATATTAAACCACCTTCCACTGTTGCTCTCTCCACAATCCACGCAATTCACACAATCCTCAAAATCCACAACGTAAAACTACATCAAATCCTCTCCTCTCCATTCCTGCCTTTTTGTCTTTCCCACCTTCTCCTTAAGTAATCGTCAATCGGGAAATATCCCTTCAGTGCACCAGACAAAGGAGTATGTGTATGTATGGAGCTGGAATTTTAATTTATCTGTAATATCAATGCGTAATCTTTCTTTCTTAAGGGTAAAGCCCGAATCTGCTTCCCGTACATAGACTTAAAATACAGTGGAACCCCCGTAAGCCGGACTTCGATAAGCAGGAATTCTTTCCAAGCTGGACGTTTCTGTCCTCCCGTGCTGGGATTCTTATGGTTGTAATGTATTTGTATTTGTACTTTGTATAATCCGGACTTCCGTAAGCCGGAAATCTACCTAAGCCGTACCCTTTTTAAGTTGTATCAATGAATTTAGCATTACATTTACTCTCTGTAAGCCGGACTGGCATTTTCAATCGAACCTATCGAGTTTTTTGTGCGAAAATTACACATGTTAAGGCCAACTTTAATAAGTTTTCAGCACAAAAAATGGTTTGGTAATGGTAGGCTCCATTTGTGTATTTTTAATTTAAATATAAAGCAAGTTTGTTCCTTTGAATTTTTTTGTTATTTATAAATAGGTGTATTTCACTATTTTAACATACCTTTCTCTAAGCTGGACATTTTTTAAGGAACCCTAAATTCCGGCTTACAGTGAAACCCCAACATAACAGAAATAAAGGGAAACTGACATGTAACCTTTCAGCCTCCTTAGCAATGTAGTGTCTTGAACTATTTTGAAAAACTGACACTATCACAATAGGCCACCTACACGTATGCCACTGAGCCCTTGGCAACGGTTCCATAGGCCACTTATCCTTCGGCCCGTTACTCCCTGGTCAATTTCCCTTGGGTCAAGTTAAATTAGGTTAGATTAGGTTACTTTAGTTAGGTCAGGGTAGGTAGGCGACGATGAAGAACCAGGGTCATAGACGTGGTGATGATAAATTCTATGACTTTCTTTAACCTTTTCCGGGCGGTAAATATTTTACAAATATAAGATGGTAGCCGTGCTTGGAGACGGCTTAATATATTATGATTTACATCAACACCCGGAGAAAAATAAAAAACAAATACTTTCAGGGACGAGCGAATTTCAAAAATCTAGTTCATACACACAAAAAATTGACAATTGTGTATTAGCCGTCCTGCAACGCAAATTACGACTGATACACAATTGTCAAATCCGGCCAGGTGCGAGATTTATGTTTTTAACACAAATGTTAAATCCGGACACTCACGGCAATAGCCTTTTTAACACAATTGTATAAACCGGACATGGAGAACATTTTTAAATTTAACAATTGTGTGTCTACCGTCCGGAAAAGGTAAACAGCTTAGGCTAAAAAAGAAGGACATATTTGTTGGGGCTTTTGACCATGTACCTTGGACTACTTTCCCTTCGATCACTGACTCTTGGACCACTGATCCTTGGGTTGCTGTCCCAATGACGACAAAACAATTAGGCCACTAAAACTTAGGCTGCTTTCCCTCAGGTCACTGACGCCTTGGTCACTGGTACATTGGGCAGTGTGACTCATTCCCCGCTGTTAATTTTGCCAGAATCTTGAAACACTGATACTTACGATTAGGCCACTTTCCCCTTGGCCTCTGATTTTTGGGCCACTGATTCTTGAACCACTGCTTCTGGGGAGTACTTACTGATACTTGGGACAGTAACCCATGATCAATTGACACTAAGGGGAGTGATTCTTTGAGAGTTCTCTGAGTATTGGGACCCCTGACGTTTGGGGCACTGACTCTTGGGCAACATTTGAAACTCTCACAAGTGTCCACAGGTTGGGAGGAAGGCGCGCTTGACTCACATAATGATCTAAATATTGGAATTATGAATAGATTAATAAATTAGCATTGGATGGTGATTTGAAGTGAAGCTTGAGCTGTTTAGAGAGAACATATTGCGGGTGAGCACGTCACGTGGGGAATTTGCGTGAGACGGAGGACGGTAGAGAGGGAGAGAGGAGTTTGGAGAATAGTATGGAGCTGGCGCTGGAGCTAGTGTTGATGTTGCTGCTCTTGTTATCTTGTCTAGATTGAGGAAAAAATTCGGATGAAATTTTATTGGTAATAAGAAGATAAAAATAATAACGGTTTCAATAACATAACGAAATATAGGGATTATCTTTTACGAGCTTCCAAGCTGCGAGCCCACCATGCATTTATTCAACGGCCCGTCCTGTGTACTATATATTTAAATAAAATATCAAACTACTAGTTTATGCTTACAGTGTTCATTTTTCAAAATGTCCATGCATAAAAAAATTGCTGGCAACGTTCTTTATGCGCAATGACTTGGAGAGTTTTTTCATATAATTTTCCTTTCCCCCTGTGCGGCGGCGAATGTGAATTACCCTGGAAGACAGAGACACTTTGAGAGAGAGAGAGTTCATGAGGCTTGTTCCTATGAGGCAAAGCCATTCATAGAGACAGAAATAATGACGATGTAACCCCAGCAAAAGTATCGCTTGTCATAAGACACCTGAGCGTACAAAGGACACCGAACGAGAAACCCACTACTTTCGTCCCTAACACTGACTCCGACACCGACTCCTCGTCTTCCCCTTCACTTTCACATATCCACTCACTCCTCACCAAAGCATCACAACCAAAGCATAGTATAGCGGAGTATAGTAAAGTCTAGCATTGCAGCGCACCAGTTCCAGCTACTTAAACCTGCTTTTCTAGCTTATTTTTCTATTTTTCTTTCAGCTGCCACTTTCTATGAAGCACTGTAATATATCTACCGTCAATACGGCTATTCAAGCTTTCGTGGTTTAGGATATAAGAAAAAGTGGTAAGATGAACATAATGGATGGCATGAAATTCATCATTCTTTCTTTAGATTTCCGATTCCGATACTTTCGTTGTACGTTCCCAAAGATATCTACGTGCCGTCGTCCTCAAATGTTGAACAAGTCGCTCCACATATCCTCCTCCTTTCCCTCTCTCTCTCAAGAACGCCGCAAATAATTTCCCATCCGATCCCATCGTCACATCATATCCATATCATACCCATTTCCTATACAGCTATAGATACATGCCGTCCCGCCGACTGTCGACGCTGACTTGACATGCAGCTCTAGTTCCACTCTGGCTCAGCTTCATATCGACCTAGTTTTTTCAACATGTTCACTCACTCTCACTCCCAGCGCCTATAACCAAAGTCAATAATTATTGGCAAAGGGAAGTACATATCGTTGGTGAAGAGGCAAAAATGCGTATATCCAAATTTCACTAAAAGCAGAAGTGCGCATTTCAAACGCTTTAAAAACTTTGGAGTCAAATTTAGTTGCACAAAAACTACTGAAGGTGTTTAAAAGCGCTTTCAAGTAAAGTTGGATTTACACATCTTTGCATCAACTGTGGCTTGGAAATGCGCACTTTTACTTTTAATGAAAATTAGGCATGCGCATTTTTGCCTCTTCACCGACGATATGCGGGCATCAATGTGTATATTCAAGTATAGAGGACTCTCAAGAAGGATTGGAAGTTTGGAAGAGAGCGCTTCTGGAGAATTACTTTAAATAGTCACAGCCAGACAGCCACAAGACAGCATTGTATGTAGGTATTTAGTATTTACCTCTATAGATATAGCTACATAGATCTTATAATGCCTAATAGCGTAATGGATACGAGTGTGGATTAAGCAGGTGTGCTTGTGTTTTGTGGGAATGGTTTGGTGTGGGAATTATTGGGAAGATAAGAACGTGGAAAGGACAGAAGAAGACCCGAGGTTGTTGTGAGGATTGAATATTGCTAGAATTGCGAGCAAGTTTCATGTTAATTCCGACGTTGGTGGAGAGCGTGCAAGTGTGAGCGAGTGCCGGGGGTGTTGGAGGAAAGATGAAGTTTAAGCTTTGCCAATCCGAGGAAGTGAGAGTAAGGGAAAAGAGACAAGAATCGACTGTTGCACCTCTGGGCAACTGATTTGTTGGCGGTCGACTGGTGGTCTTGTGGCTTTGCTACGGCTTCCAGTATCAGAGTCCAAAAGATGTTAGGCATGGGAAAGCAAGGCGTAGTTAGTGGCACGGTTGATACACTACATCAGCGTCAGAGTGCGAGTCAAGTGAGACTGGAGCAGTGAGAGCGAAGCATGGAGCAGAGCAAGTATGTATAATGTATAGCGAAGGGATAAAGCATGTATAGCAAGTGTATGTATACGTGACCACGGCCATGACTAGGTACGCTGCGAGACGATAGCAATTCAAGGAGCAAAGAGTCGGCCACATAGGAATTTCGGTTACGGTTACTTGTTGAGACAAATTAGATTTCCTCCGAGTCTTTGCATCAAATGGTAACACACCCCCTTTGGAGGCACGGTGTAATCGTCCATGTATGCGGTGGCGGGCGGCATCGGCAAAGGAATACTCCAGGGAGCGTCTATGCTACAATTGGCAATCAATAAAATGAGTAAAGCCTCGCACCCCCTCACACAAATACACTCTAACTTCGTTACCACTTATTTACCCGAGCCCACATTCCCATTCCGCCACCACAATTCAACTTTTGGATTTTATTTCCACGTCCCATCACACACTCACACACACACACGCAGCCCATAAACACCCTACGCCCTACAGTAAGTTGACTGACTCACTTGACTCACTTCGTACCACAACTACAACTACAATCACAACCAACAGCTTCTTCATACCAGTCAGCAGTCGTCAACAACTCTCGCCTCATATGTCGTGTCGTGTCGTGGCCTTGTACACAATTTATAACCACAACTGTCTCGCATATTATCCCCAGTCTGGTCTCCAGGCTTGTACTGGTACTGGTAC
This sequence comes from Ptenothrix huangshanensis, assembly GCA_036851915.1. Lineage (NCBI taxonomy): Eukaryota > Metazoa > Arthropoda > Collembola > Symphypleona > Dicyrtomidae > Ptenothrix > Ptenothrix huangshanensis. The sequence continues at coordinate 5,914 of JAAXYX010004380.1, forward strand.
TGGCACTGGTGCTGGAACGCCTCCAACTCGTTGCCCTTTTAATATTTTAATCTATTTACCTCAAGGAGAGATGATGAACCGCCCAAGTACGCACATCAACTTTGTCAACTTTCAACCATTCCTCCCTAAAATGCCCACTTACCCACCTTCACATCCGCCAACGCTTTCCTCCTCCGTTGACCTGCTAGGGACAATTCCCAATCATCCTGGAGCTGGAGCTGGGGCTGGTACTAGTGTTAGTGCCGGTGCTGGTGCAGCATTAGATAGAGCTTCCAGCCTCTGGGCTCAGACGTCCACAATTTACACTATTGATTCACGCCACAAATCCACATCTTGCCACCGCACCTTTGATTGGAAAGGAGAAGGGAAAAGTTCTCCAGCAAAGAGAACAACTAAGGAATTAGGAGCTGCATCAGTGGATTTATATTTTTACAGGATCATCTGCACTCACGGGGCTTTTGAATAATGAAGTTTAATTAGATTGATGTACGTTTAACTGTGCCAGTGTGCGCTGGAAATGAAGGATTCGGTTAACAAGCCTATATGTATATATATATTGACACACTGCACCTTTTCGATGCAGGGAAAATGCTTTGGATTTTTTGTTCCTACAATTCTCAGTGCAATTGCTCTCTCTCTCTCTCTCATGATCCCATGTAGCAGGTAATGGATTATGTACGCCCGTAGATAGCGCCGTGCCAGGGCAGGACTACTTAGTCCATGGAGGAAAAGATGCTGCTTCCCGTCTGCGGCTTGGCCTTTACATTGATTGCATTGCATTACATGACACTGCGTTGCGTTCCACTGACAATGAGTGAGCCAAGGAAAGTTGACTAGAAGTCAAAGGAGTTATTGCCTTCATTATAACCGCTTGCGATGCAATCAAACGGAAAAAGTTGTCACTTCTGATCACACTTTTCTATTTGCGGTCCAATGCCGTTCAATCAAATGCCAAAGTTTGATATTTCGTCAACCTTATTACCGCAGAGTAATGTACTCCAATCAATTTATCAAAAACCACGTTTACTTGACCTCACACCCAAGGACCGGACCGGAATAGAGGAGCGAGTGTTGCGTATTAATAATAAAGGTACTCGTACTCGTGTAAACAGTTCCCTCGGAACTCTCAACTCCAGCCAATCTTTCCATTCCACCTTTTCCTTGGAAACCTGTTCAAACAAGTCACTCGTCCTACGTCTTCCGCCTTCCTTGCTCCCGGACTATTTTTTTCTCGTAGTGCACATACACCCAACGATCCAACCCAAGCATTTCATAGTCAACCAGCAATATAAAGTCAAAGAAAGAAAGGGAAAACCTTACACCTTACATTAGTTGGTTTTCTAATAAAACCCGTTCTACCGTAAGCTACTTTTACATGGGGAGCTTTAACCACAGCCACAGCCGCAACTGCAACTAACCTAACCACCTTTTGCATGGGGAAATTGATAGTCCTATTCCTATCCTAGTGACATGACGGCGTGAAACAATTAGTTAATGATCAAAGAGTCTCGGAGCTGGGAAGTGACGAAAACGGAGAAATATTAAAAGTTTATAATGATAATGACAAAACAAAGTTGAACTGGAAAGGTTTACTCGACGCGGCATGGAAAGTGTAGTGGCTGGAAAGTGAGCAGAAATGTTTCCATTTGCAAGGTTCGTGGAAAAAGTCTGGAGCAGGTTAGCCTATATGCAGATGTTGTTATATACATAGAAGGTAGACGCGCATATTAGAGGGGGTAGAGTGCAAAGATTGGGATGTAGAGATGGAATGCAGCGCGGTTGTTCCAACAATGGCAGCAACTTTGCAGTACCCGGTGACAGTGGGTGTAAGGGATAACTAGGAAGCGAAGATGAGTTGGTGGATCGAGAGAGAGAGAGAGAGAGAGAGAGAGAGAGTGAAGTGCATGGAGAAAGAAGATGTTATAGGTTATTGGGAAGACTGGGAAGAGACTATGAAGAGTGAGGAAGTGTATGATTGAAAGGAGCTCTAAGGAGGCAACTAGCAACTAGTTTTAGTTGTGTTGTGTACTTGTAGTTTGGCTCTAGTGTCTGACATGTCGAAACGACCTGTCTTTGTTTTTCCTTGTCTTTTCTTTCATATTGTTCTTGAGGGGTTTTAGTTTTTTGTCTAGAGGGAGAGATGCGGAGAAGTAGCTGAGGAGAGACGGAGAAGTGGGAGAGTCGAGATAGACGAAGAAAGTATTGTGACTAGTAACAAGGTTTGAAGAGTGAATGACTTGCTGTACTTGTTTCTAACTTTTCTAGCTGTTTGAGTGTTCTGTTCGTTTCTTTTTTTCTCCAACTACTTCACCCCGTTACATCACATCATCTCAATCCTTCACAGTGCTCCCATAGTCTGCACCTCCGTCCCTTTCTTCCCACTCAAGCACAAAGTACATATACACAGCCAACCACATCCACAACAGTAACACCAATTCCAATTGTTCCCATTCCACCTCAACCTCTAACGCCAATGCCAATGCCAATGCCAATGCCAACGCCAATTCCAACGCAACAACCGAAGCCAAGCCAACCTTCTGTCTGCATTCACTACTGCTCTACGAACCAATGGGAAAATAAGTTTTACAACGACCAAATCAGTCAGTCATCCGAGAAGTCTGGGGTATAGCGGGAGCGGTGTGGAGTATGCATATTGGGGAGCAGGACGCGGCTCATTTCATCTTATTTGATCTCGTGTCATGTCAGGACTTGTAACGTAAATTCATAACTATAATAAAGCAAGCTTGGAACAACCGGTATGACGTTGGTGTGGCTTGAGTAGGGCACGGCTGGATGACTGGAGGAATACTAGGTAAGGACATGAAGGTATGGCTTCGTACAATGAATGTCGTCGTTCTCGTCCTCGTCCTCGTCTTCATCATCAACTCTCTCTGCCTGCATGGACTTGTCTTAGTTGGTTGAGGGTAATTGTGGATGTGGAGGTAGACTCGAGTGCTTTGGAACGTGTAGGGAGGTGAAGGGAGTAAAGGCACGATGTTGTGCAGGCATGAGATATGTGTACATTTGTCTGACTCAGTTATGAAGGAAAGCTCATTTTTCATCAAGTCTCAATACGGCATACCTCTCCAACCAACAAGTTCCTCTTTCGGTCACAAGTGGATGGTGAATTGAAGTGACTGAGCTTTTGCCTTTGGCTGTCAATTCGACAAAGACTTGTTCGGCCCAGGACCACTTGAGCACGTAGTGTCAACCCTTCACTTCAACTTCCACCCAAAAATTTTTCACTCTTGTCTCCCTCTTCTCGTTCAACAGACGAGAGACGACATCCATCTATCCTTCCATCCGCATCCAAGTTCAAACTTCCTTCACACTCTCTCGCTCTCTCTCTCTCTCTCTCTCTGTCTCTCTCTACGTACACCGAGAGTCAAATTTCACTCCTAAAACTACTTACCACCCAAGCCAATGCCAATGCATATTGGTGCTGCATCGGAAGGTACTACACCAAGTACCCCCTGAACAGCACAGTAGAGAAATCTGAGTGAAATTCCCACTCTGCAGTTGAAAGCCACACATGTCAAGTGAGTGGCACTCCTGCGATGCAGCAACCAAGTAATTTAAGCTTGCTACATCTTCAATCTCCAGTTCCAGATCACAGCGAGGCACTTGCAGTCAAGTCTAATTTATCCCTTCATCGCCACATCTCACATGCAACTCCAGTCTTAATTCGATTCCTCACACAGTCACTGCCATTTTTTCCTTCTTACCTTTCTCTCTCTCACTCGTTTCCCTCTCCTTCTCTACTTATCAACTGCGCAACGATAAGCGGGACATTTACACTTTTAATATTTTTTCAGTTTTACATTTCATTTCAACTTACACACCAATAGTTACAAAAATGATTATTTGTTACATACAAAATTAATTATTCCCTCAAAACATTATTTTTATTTTAACCTTTTAAGGACGGCTTATATAAGGAAAAATAACGTGGTGCCTTATGGAAATAACACCATTACCAAATTTGTCCCTGTCGTCCTGAAGAGGTTAAATGCATTGTTGACTTTGAAATGGAATTAATTTTTCGTATCAGCTTTAACATGCTGATGTCCGGTTGCAAGGGGTGACGCTTGGTTTCCGGAATATTTAAAAATAATCGATTTTTTCTAAATTAATTTTTTTGAGAGTTCGACGAAGTTTTTGGAATACGGATTAAAACGTCAGCCATGGTAACAACAAAATGTAACTGTTCCGCTCTTCGCTGTACATACACGACGAAATAAAAATTCAACTGTATGTATTGTACAGTTGAATTTTTATTTCTTCTGGTTGCTTTAAAGTTTTTGTATTAAGTGTATGTACTTGCACCCAAACACAACCCACCGTGTCAATGTAATTGGGCAATACTGTGTCAACCGTTTTAGCATTGTTTTAATAGAGTTGTAATGAGTAAATCATATTTGTGGAGTATAAACTTGATTCAACATTCCTTGTTTATTACCTTTACGTGCACAAAGGTATCTCTCTTGTTTTCTTGCTTTAAGTGCACGCATTTCAGACCCGGTGTCTGGACATGCCCGTGTTTCACGGGCGTTTGATTATTTTTGGGTTTCATAGCCATTATGTATACGCTTTCCCATTTGACTTTCAGGATTTCAAACTGATTCGAAAAGTCAAAAAATGAATCATGTCTTTCTGACCCTCAAAGTGTGGTTCATAGGATTAGGCTCTGGAATGCAATGATTTGTTTCACCAGTCATTAGAATGGTAACCCTCAATATGAGCCCCTATAAGCTGATTTAAACAAAACTCATTATGAGCCTTAATTTAAATAGGACAATGTTACATATTTTCACAATTCAAGCTCCAGGACTTTCATAATGTTATAATTATGTGGGGAATTAACTAAATCAAAATGAAGCTAAACGAAAATCTTCCGAAACAAACTGAGGCGTGCTCATGTATTGCTAATTAAGTAGAAGTAATGAAGTTCAACCAGACTTCATTGGACTTACCTTAATTTAAAATTTTTGGACACGTATCAATTTACTTTTACCATTTTTTGGGCCTTGTCTCAGTTTGCTGTTAGCGTTTATTATCCTAGTTAAAAGGCCTGTTGAAAACAGGCAGTAACAGTATTATTTTTGTTCGACCGAGGCCATTTTTTCAAAACAAAATCTACTCTTCGAAAAATGCTGCTTTTACGTTGATATAATATTATCGCTATCTAATTATATCTATTAATAGGTATTTTAATCTGAGCAAACAACTGTGGTAGCTCACCATTTTTGAAAAGCCAATAAAAAAATAGAATCATAAGAAATTACCTCCATACCCTTCCCCATCATACTTAAGCAACTGTGGTATAACATTTCCCTTGCTACAATTATTTTTTTAAATAATTTAGAGCGCGTCAAACCACAATGCTGGGTTGCATGCATTTAATTTCTGTTTCTAACTGACCTTACAAAAAATATAGCGAGCACTCAGTCACCTTACTTAACACTACTCTTACCAACGTAAATTTGAATTTACGCGCGCGCGCTGAGTGTTGCATTTTTTCAAAACCCAAGATTGCCGACTTGTGTACTCTTGTCTTGTGGGCAATGTAGCGCTATTCCCGCCAAAATGTATGGCAATCCTATTCCAACCTGGTCATCCTAGCGCTAAAATTTCGCAAAATCGATTCTTTTATTTTTTTCAAAACCTCAAAATACGGATTTTCCAACCATGTGTAACATTTTTTTTTCAGTTGCAACCCTAGTAAGGACTGAAGAAAGCATTCAACCGTTCCATTTTCTATTCTTCAAGCCCGTGCCACACCCAAAGTACCGACCGTAGCGCCACCATCTATTTTTCTAAAACATTGTATTGACCAGGGCTACATTTTTTCTATGTATCGTTTTTCCGTATCTCTCATGCCTGAGGCGTAAAAAGTTCACGAAGTTCCAATTATTGACTTTGTTCACCAAAATTGCTTTTCGCTTTGGAGACTGTATTTATAACATTAGAGTCACGTACGATACACAGTTTGAAAGCCCTTAACAAGGCGCACATTCTTGTGGTAACGGAAAATTTTTGTTATTGTGTGTTGTCTGGTTACTCAAAAAAACGTGTTTATTGCATGCCGTTTGGGCTTAAAAACTCATTTTGAATTTTCGCGCCAAATATTTTTTTAAGTAACAGTAAACCATGCAGGGTTAATAATATTTTGCAAAAACTTATTTTTATCATTAAAAACCCGGGTTGAAGAATTTTTTTAAACGCTCTTGTTGCGCTTGGTTTTTTCGTTTTTGACCCCCCCCTTTAGATACACGCACAAAAATTCTCAAGTTCTTTTAAATTATCTGCATTAACTGCCACCACAAATACATACATACAAATACCAAACTCATAAACCTTGTGAAGCAATTTTTTTAGCACGCCACAATTAACACTTTAATTCATCATTACCAAATTAAAGAGATCCAAAATTTATGAATTTTATACTACTATTCAAATTCTCATATTCATTAAATGAATATGAGAATTTGAATAGTAGTAACATATATGTAGTTGCAGAACCCAAAAACTCATAATTAAAAAATAGAATTCAAGTT
>JAAXYX010004381.1:0-12470 GCA_036851915.1 Ptenothrix huangshanensis
AATCCGGTGACTCGATATTTTATCCAAAATAGTGGCACATTAAACATCTTGACAATATCTCCAGATACCAGTGTAAGAAACTGTCAGGATAAGCCATCCACGAAGACTCGTCTGCATCCCGTGAGACGAAAAAATGTATTTTACCTCATCATGACTTCTAATGCTACCTAAGTACAGGTACATTGTTTCTGAGCCTCAGTTACACTTGTTGTCGAGAGATGCACCCTCAGAGCTACGAGCTGCAGGTGTAGCAGCTATGAGAAAATCTGCCAGAGCAAGCTCAGGTATGACTCTGGCAATGGTAAGTCAAAGCAGAGCCAAAGCAAGCAATGCAATGCAGTGCAATGGCAAGTGAAGTAAATGCAACCCTTGCAGATTTACCTACATTTGATTTGAATGGAAACCAAAATTCTCCCCTCACAACAGTTAGATGAGTTAGAGTTAGCTAAATGATGAAGGAACCCCTTTCAACTTACTAACCATTGGCATTTAAGTAAAAGGTAGGAATACTGAAAGTACAACTGCTTTAGATTTGCAGTGGTGTGACTGTTAGACATTGGGGCTGTATATTAACTGTGTTGCGTTGACTAGTTCTGTTGTTGAGGTATATTGTCGAATGGTAATTGTAACTACAACCCCAGTCTCACACTGGTACTGACACACTGCAAAGCACAGTCCTGCTATTGCATTGCATTGTAGTAGTTACATTACATTCCTTTACAATTGCTTTGCATTGGCTTGGTATACAATGTGTGATGGAAATCCTGAAGAAAAACAAAGCTGTTAAAAATATAAATACAATAACAATATACGCGACAGAAGATTAGTCAAGTTTGAAACGTACACAGGACTCAAGGAGGAGGAGGCCTGCCTGATAAAGCTGGTGGTTTTGATTAGGCAGTTTGACAAATCGTAGCTCATTTGCAATAATCCTCAATCTCCTGCACACTCAGTTTATACGTGAGTCTGTGACAAAGTCGACTCTCGCACCTACGTACATACGAACACAAAATAAAGACAAAACAGATCGAAAGAGTTTAAAGAACAAGAACAAATGAAATAGTTCATCGATTAAGTTGACACAGTGAGTTAAATTAACAAAGTGATTGAGAGTAGAGAGCGAAGATTGAAGATACCTTACAATCGTTTTGAAGACGTACAATATTATTATTGTGAATTAAACTGTACACTTAACAATCTTTTAACTTGTTGTGTTTCAAGTCTCCCCAGCACAAGCAACAATAAGCACAGGAGAGAGTTCATCAGTTCAGCTGCTTCCTCTCATGTCATTACATTCACTCCTTCTCACAGTGTCTGTCTCTGTGCACAAACAGCCGCACTCGCAGGCTAACCATCGGAGGGGCTAACAAGTGTGCGACCAAGACCCAAGACGTTTACGTTTACTATGAACTTCTGCACCATGATATTATGATCAGGTTGCAAACCATATTCCCATCCATTTTTCAACAATCGCTTTGTCCTATTCGCCGTCATCAACGGGTTAATCAAGATTTCAAGAATTCGAGATTTGATGCCAGAGTCGTCGGTTCGACATCGACACTCTTTCCTTCCTTGAATCGACTCCGTCATCAATAACAGCGCCTCATAATTTAGTGCCATACAAATACAAGCTACTATCTCTTTAATAGAGTAGGAACTTCTTGCTGTTTCCCTCGAAACCATAGATTACAGCTGTACCTAATTCAATTCTCTACAAGTGGCTAGTTTTGATTATCGCCATTATCAACAGAAGCACATTGGGATTATTCTAATTTCAGCCGTAAACACTCAAGCAGCAACGTCCATGTATTCAGAAAGATATCTTTGTCTTTGTTTTCAATGTCAAAATGTGCAATGGATGGGAGAATCATAATGATCAAATTTTCGACTTTAGTTTTTACACAATTACAATTCAGCGACTCAACACCCACGAGGAAATAAGTTCGATTCCTACGCTATACCGTTTATCCACAGCGACCCCGTGTAAACAAAAGAATTACAGTCAAAATTTGTGCACAATTAGATAAGGAATTGAGAACCACTGAAATTAGTTATACTCGGACAACTTACACGACCTAGCATCTACAACCAACTACTTAGTACCACCATCCACTTAGGAAACAACAAATTCTAGTATTTTATTTAAAAAATTCCATTGATAATTTGCTTTGCTTTGAATCATTTTAACCCAAGTTGGATGAAAAGCTTATAATTTTTGAGGAGAAAAACAGAAAGAACAAGAAGAACAACATTCATATCACACAAGAAGATAATATACAAAATCTCTACCGAGATCAAACCAGTAAGCGAGAAAAAAGTGAATTTTTTTGCCTTGACTTTCCGCTTCAAGACAGACGAGACAGCAACGTAGATACATACATACGATTTAGTGCACCAGTATACGTGATTTTTATAGATCAAATACTCGTAGACGTTCACGTACAAACTGCTTCCAATTTTATTATTATTTGTACTCAAGCGATAAATTTCATTGTCTAACCCGTGAACTGAAAAATTATACGGCCGTTTCCTCATAATAAGGATTGTGATGTTTTACTTCTACCGTGTGTCCATCCATCCGCAGTTGGATATGTGATTTTGTTGGTGAAATAGGAACCATACTTATACATCAATCTCTATAGTCTACAGATCAATCTCAAGTTTTCAAGTGTCATTAGTAAAAGATTTGTAGGATTTAACGTACGTAGCTTCTCTATAGAAGAAAAGGAAAGAGCTATATAAAGCTTTTATATAATAATAATAATAATAATAATAATCATAAAAATAATACCACAAACTCGCATACAACTTTTAATTAATTAGAAGATATATAGATATATATATATATATTATTTTATTATTCGAGTGAACGTTGGCTAGAGTTGCTCACCCCGGCCTGCACAATGTTAAGAGCGGTTAATTGGGGTGAGAAATTGGGTCATGTGTTTGGTGGTCATCACGGCCGTATCTTAAGGATTCTAATTCTTTTTCTCTGTGCACTCGGAGTTCTGGTCGTCATTTACCGGGCGCGTACTGAGCGCTTGAACAAGGAGAATGCCACCTCCAAGAACCAGCTGAAAAGGTCAGCAACTCCTCCAAATTATTATTTTTTTTCCATCCAATTGCTTTTACTTATAATTTTGATTTGATATTGTATCCGATATTTATGCAACACTAATGTCAATACCATTATTTATAAGTACACACCTAGTGACTGTATGTACACCGTCCCTAAAAGCATTACACGGAGGAGTGAAGGTATCATTAATGTGTATGGAAAAACACATAAATATTCCATATTTAATATGTATACCTAATCATCATGCCGTTGCAAATCTGTTGAGCAAGGTCCAAGGTAAACTGACAGGGCACATTCTTGTCAAACTATAACGAGTGGCTAGGGCTACATTCACCTATTAATAGTGTAGTATTGAGGGAGTAATTTTGGATACGTTATTTGTAATTATGCAGGCCTTTAACATAAATATGTACCTCAGCGTTTTAACTATTGCGAAAAATTATTTTCATCTGAGAGTGTCAGTTCACGTCACCCACGGAGATTGGATCTATCACAATGCTGTCTTGAGCACTTTTAATTCCATGATTATATTTATGAATAAACAACAACCACTCAAATACAAGATTTTTTAATGTTTCCTAATGGATTCTGGTAATCCACATTGTTTACTAAACGAAACAAAACAATGCAAAACAATTTAGTACGATATGGAGGATTTTCCCCCATTCTAATATAAGCTTATTGCGCAAGATCTTGTGTTCTGTCCTTATGGGGTTTATTAAGGAAATTATATTTTTTCCAAAACACGTTTTTCTCCTTGTTGAATAACTAAAATTAACGTTAAAAAATACAATTACAATTTAGTGGACAATTGTTCGGAAATAATCTCAAGACTGAAGTTGAAATCGAAATGACGAATTTGTTTAAGTTCTAGTTCGGCAACCGCGAGAGGATCACGTGATTTCAAATTAAAATGCATGCAAATTTTGCTCAGTTGGAATGCACTTGTGTAAATCAGTTTCTGCACGTGTTGCGTTCAACGGTACAATTGAGCGAGAAGCCTTTGCATTGCTTATATCATTGCTATTGATGTTGACGATCTCTTAATTTGAGCACCGTTTAAGATAACGCGAATTCTGTACTAGGACGAATGAATAAATAGTCACAAAAAATATCCAGTCAGCACACGAGCATTTAGCAGATCACAGCAAGATACCATCTTTAATTTGTATTCAACTCAAGTTGTTTTCCCCGTTCCTAATCGTAAACACCCTGTGAATGTACCTTTTGGCTTGGCTGGCTGAGTCATACTAGCCACATCAAATATGACAAAAAATAAATTCACTTCAGGAGATCAAACCTACGTAGGTATAAGACTCACAGGACAGGCTCTACATTTTTTTTTCCTTATGAGTTTATTAGAAGCGCACCTATACATTGTATGCGTCATTCGAACATATACTAGACGCATGTTGTTTTTATCATTACGGACTGTATCCGCCTCTTACGATATAAGTACAAGTAGGAAACACAATTCATGTATCTTGCACATCCTTTTGCTCGTACACATTTATTCCAGCCTCTTTGTTTCAGCATTTAGTGCAATCATTCTTAATTCTTAATTAGTGGACAAAAATATATGATTGTATAATCACACCCCTGAAATAATTCAGTCAGTGCAACACAACACTAAGCACAATTTGTGCACGGCTAAAATGCATCTTAGTTTTTTTTCGCAAACCACTGACACAGAATTTACAGAATGTACTCTTGATTAGCCAGTATTATTTGCAAAAACCCAGCGAGATCGAGTTCGATTAGGACACTCCCGGAGGCGACGCGAAGCAGGCATGCAGCGTGGTGGATAAATGGTTTCTTATTATACCATGATGAAATTAATTTGATACCACTACGAAATGATGAGGGATGGAGAAATTCATGCCATCTAGTTGGGATTTTATTTGCAATCAAAAATACTTGAATTAAGTGGCCGAATAGTTGAATTGTCGATATTTGGGAATTTGGGATTATTATCATGACGCAGGAGGAAGGGTCTTATCAGAGCAATTAGATGCTTCTAAGCTTGCGGATTCATGCCGCCCAGTATCTAAATCATAAGAAGTATCAAAAACACGTGGTGTGCTGAGACATAGCCTCAGTGCAATGTTGCAAAACAACCCTACATGAGCATTTCACATCAATCTTCCTCCACCAAGCGATAAGGTTTAGAGTGCATAATAATCGCCAACATCCGGCTTTATTTCTTTACTCCATTAACAGTGGTGACCTATTTAACTATCTGTAGCCTAATTAGACTGAAAATGAAAATGGTAACGAATCGTATCGATGGAGCAACCTCAGAACGTAGTCGTACATACTGGGGAATCAAAGGATATGGATATAAACCTTCAACATCTTCGATTGTTATATCAGTCCATACTCCATACACAAGACGTCGGTGAGACGTGTTAGAATTCCCAGATACCATATCCTCTCTTCTTAGGTAATTAGCCCGTAATAATTTTAGAGATAGTGACTAGAGTATCGTTATATTTTTACTAATGTTATTGATGGATGACATAGAAACGGAATGTAGTTGGTTACATATCTGCGTAGTGTTACCATACAAGTTATTATTGTAAAATCACAAAGGAATCAGTTAGATTAGATAGGAAGTGAAGGAAAATAAAGGATTCAAGAGAGCCTACCTACAGTGATTTGGTGCGCTGCCTGGAGATTGGCAAGTGTGTTTACCTTCGTACCAATCAACCAAAAGAGAACACGGTAATGATCCACTGAAGGCCAACTAGGAAAACTTTACTGACGGCAAGCACATTCAGATCTGGGTACCTTATACCTACCTACCTATGTGTACGCTCTAGCAGGTACCTACGTACACTTACTTTTTGGTGTTATGTTGGTTGGTATTTCTTGAGTTGATCCATAGCTCTACTTTGATTTTAAGTGCATACATAAATAAGCCCATGGTTTTGCTCCTTACTACCGCTTTGTAAAATCTGTCAGTCTTTAATGGCTTCTACTTTGTGGATTGAAATAGGAGTTGTGATTACGCTGTAGACGCATGTGCCTACATAATAATTATGCATTTCATGCTATCCATTGAAATGACAGATTAAGTAGCTTACATATACCTACAAGTACCTGCTTGTTCGACTACTCAAATCGTGTGCTCACTATGTACATACGTGTGAAACCAATGCAAATGCACATTGTGCAGAAAAATGATACATGGTTTATTACTTGATGCCATTACTGAATGAATTCTCTGGCTAAGATTGTTTTGTAAAAGCTTACAATAAGATGTCTGGCTCCTTGTCATGCCCGTACCACACCACACCACACCACACGGTATAATCATTAGGCTGAATAGAGAGGTACATACGCGTTAACATTGTACGGCTTTGTGCACCTCCGTTCTGTAAATAAACATCCGTGATGGAGCTCTCTGCTTTGACACGAGTGAGCCGCAAGTTGTGATCATGGATTAGCTATTAAACTTCAGCGACAAGTTTTCTTACTGCAAAATGTAGACTGCAGACCTTAGGCTCACTATTCATTGAAAGGTTTGGTGTGTTTTTTTTATAAATTACTTCGACTTCAAAAATTGCATTCGTTTCAAAGGCAAAGAATCGTGTGCCTAATATTTCAAGTATTTATACAAGAGTTATATTATATGCATGCAAGTAGACACACTCGTATGAAACAACACCAAAAACTGTGGCCTGTGTCTGTATCTGCAGTACAAATAGCAATTTGCAGTTTTTAGTGCAAAGTAAGCATGTCGTACACAAGTATAGTTAAAACATTTTTGGTAATATATTATTTGTAATTCATCACTATGGTCATATACTTTGTGGGATCTGCGTAAGTTCACCGATGGCTGAGGGATTGTGCATGAAGCCTGAACTGAATTATAATTACATGTATCTATCTCGGTGGACCATAAGTATATTTATAGCTGCATAGTTAAAGGTGCATACATATGTTGGTGTTAGAATATAGTACAAAAAATATTCTGTGAAAAGTAGTGGTCGAAAAGTGTAAAGACGTTTCACACAGATGCAGAAAGAGAAGGTCAATAGGCTCGTTGAGCGTGTCAATGTAAATATTTTTAAGTAATACTATCATAAATGATAATGATTAGTCATAATCTATGTGGGATATGTACTTGTGTAGTTATACATAGCGGAGTAGAATCGTTGGATCTGAAGCCCTGTGGATGCTACAAGATGCGGTCTAATCCCACAAACGCACTCAGATGCAAACGCTCCACCGCTAATACATACGTGAAGGCAGACAAATTTGTAAACATTAAGAATATCATGTATAAGAAATAAAGTTGGTTTATCGTTTATCATCATGAAATACATGAGATAAGTAAGAGGAGATTTCATTATTTTTAGCATTTCTTCCCTCATGAACTCCATGTTTTCCTTCTTATCTTTGCACTTGAGTTGGACACACTTAATTTATGTGTAGACGTGTGCTAGGTGTTGGTATTATGACTTTATTTTAATTTAAATATTTTGAGTAAAAAATTAAGTATACGTTTCTGTAGATTTCAATGCCATCATTATACGTTTAACTTGACTTTCAATGAAATGCAGAAGGACAATATTGCCAATATATTGGTTTTGCTTGTGGCATCAAATATGTATTTACTATAATTATAGCGTACGTAGTAGCCACAGTAAGTACTAACATTAAATGCATGGCAATAGTAGGAGCAAGAAAAACCAATGGAAGAAATTGGCAAACAAGGATAGACAGCTTGAAGTGCATACTTTCAGTGGTGAGACAATGTGTAACAGAATACGACAATCAGATCAACTACTACCTATTGATATCTTTACCGATTTTTCAAAGGTACCGATGAAATCATAATTAATGGGTTCACAATTACTATAAGTCATAAGTTCGACGCTCTGATCACTATAGGTTAGTTAATGTGTACATGCATACATTTATGTGCATAGATACTTCTGGGATAACTTACGATGGCCCCTCCACAGTGCAAATAGATTGACAGCTAAGAATAAAACTTAGTTAAGATCCTTGGGTTTAAGGGTGTAACTAGTTGCGTAATTCATAACTGTAAGAAATACGATTTGACAAACATTGACATTATTGAGAGGTGTGAGAAAATCAGGGTACTTTAAATATGTATCTATTTCACACACAGTGGCCTACATCTTTCAATATTCTTGTTCTGGGCGACACTTGAAATCATTTCATGATGTTTCCTTTGAGTATTTCATACGAATGCTCAAAACTCAATTTAACTCCAAGCTTATACACACACAATAGTCTGACTGATTGTAGAATGAAATAATGTAAAGTTAATTGCTAAATCCCAACGGGAGGGCCAAGTTCCTGTCATTAAAAACGACAACGACAACTACAACGCAATGCTCCCTGTGTACATACGGACACGGACGGTTCGTATGTGAGTCAATTCAAGTAAAAAAAATAACGATAAGATTGATTTCTTCCAAGGTATTGCTAAACTTGTTGGCTAGGAGTGTTTTGGAACCAAGACCTTTCCAGTCTATTTCGAGTCTATTTACAATCATGTGTCGCTCTGATCATGAGTCGCATCCATTGTTTGCCTTATCTGTGAAATCGATGTGGACAAACAACATGGGGAATGCCTAGAGACCACTACTATCCATTTTTATGTACTCAAGGAATGAATCTTTATTATCACTATCAAGTTTTCCCTTTTTATATTGGTTATCAACAAATATAAGTCATATCAGTCACTCATGCTCTTGATCTGATTCCAATCCCCAAGACAGCTTGTATAGTTTTCTTAAATTCCAAGACCGTTAATTGATTTAACCAAGTACAGATTACGATACACAGATAATTACGACCATTTGCCACGGACGTAAGTATAATGCTTATTCATCGTGAGCAAATAATGACTGCAAATTAACTCAAGTAATAACTTGAGTGTACAAATAAAAAAAAATAGCATTAACTCTGAGCATACTTACCGAGACTACCTCCCAATCCATTACATATTCCATTGCACTAGGGTAATGATTAATGAGCAATGATTAAAAAATCCGTCCATTATCATGTGATATTGATTGACTATTGGTGATTGTCGATGCTAACTAGATACACGCTCAAGGAACAAGCCTCCTCAAAATTGGGTCAATATTCAAAAGTAGAGATAGATCATTCGCTACTCGCTTGTCTTTACAATTCGAGTCAGCTCAGCATTCAGCATATATGAATATAAGACGGACCAGAGAACCATATGATTTCCACATGCATGCCCAGTTCATGGTTAATAATAATTATCATTATTGTCTGGCCGCTATAATACCTCAAGGTGGACGTACTTTGTACTAACTTAAACATGCCACAAGAAACTCATAGAAACCGAAACTTACCAGCTTATTATTATTATTAATTATTAGAATCGCTTCAGGACTTGCGTGAGTTTGGACAATTTACAAGGATGCACTACACAATGGTTTTGTATGCACATGAGAATAGAGCTGAAATTAAGAAATCTGATGTGTATTGATCTTTGTCAAATTTTTAGGCTTTATGCATGTATCCTCAAATTTCTTGTTCTTTCTTCATTACTATGATAGTTGTTTACGGGAAACTGGCAGAAATTTAATGTGGTATAAAAATTCCATTGTTTCCGTCCAAAGACCCTCAGGCTCTTTGTAGGTGATGACTGAATTGACTGATCGTGAAGTATTCTCGGTTTGATTTACCTTCAAAAAAATGGTAAAACATGGGAATTATTTTCAAAATGATTGATTCTTATTTGATTTTGCTTGACGAAGTAAACTCACCTGTGCTGATTCTGATCCTGATGCTGTTTCTATTTTATTAATCTGAGAATAAGGTATTAAATGAGCATCGGAGCATTGAGTAGCATTGTCTTCTGCTTGTTTTGTTCCCAAAGGTTGGTAAGTCAGGTCTTGATTTGCATACACCGAGTATTATTTCCCTGAAAATTACAGCTATCTCCGCTGATATATTATTTTATCCTACATCAGTATCCTCATTCCCATCGAATAAAAGCTTGATGCTAACAATTCGAAGGTAATGTAAATCAAAGAAGACGAGATTACTGATATAAGGACAGACAGGCACATCAGACAACCCATAATCCAATGAACCAGAAGGAAAACCATTACTTTCACATATAAACAAATGAAACAATGGGCGAGGACTATTAATAGCAACGGGTTGGCTCTGCTCTTAGTGTTATGTTCTATAGCTAAAGCTCATTCTGACGATGAGTAAGAGTATTATTACTATTTTACAATGAACAAGCTCTCAGACTCACACAATCAAACTAGCTCCGACTGTTTGAGGTGCACCTTCATCCGTAGATAACATGATTAAAAATATGAATGCCACATTTTGTGGACAATTACCGCACACACCACGTACGCCGCGTGGTGTTTAATCTGCACAGCAGACTGCACATAAACACCCGGGCTCTAAGCAGATAATCATGCAAGGAAGTAATAAGTAATAATTCCTACAATTGTTATGGTTTAAATTCACATATATGTGGGTATGTACGTGTTTAGTTGAGCAGCGTGCGCGTAACTCATTCCACTTTACTTCACTCTGTTTTCGTCGAGTCGCATACATACATACGTATCTTGTTGACTGGACTTGAATGGTTGCTGGATTACAGTTGATAGCATTTGTATGGAATTAGTTAAAACAACAGAGTAAATGGTCGTAGNTTGCTGGATTATAGTTGATAGCATTTGTATGGAATTAGTTAAAACAACAGAGTAAATGGTCGTAGGATAAAAAGAAGAATCGTGCTATTTTGTTGTATCACATCAAAATTGGAGCAATAAACTAGGGCAAGTACTATCCCGCTGTTTTCAAGTTCAAACAAGAATAAATTTCAATTTCAGAGTGCAGTTCATACTACAAAGGCGTATGCAAAAACCTTAGAAGACAATTATTTCAATTTGAGGTGAAAATGTTAACAATAATTCAGTTACTTTAGTGAGATCATCTTTGAATTTGCTTTCGAAGTTTCTATGTGTACATTTACACTACCATATAGTATAGAACGGTAATTCAGTGGCTGTGACTAGTGCCTATGGTTATGCTATGGTAACAATACGTAAGCAATGGAAAGTTGGGTTAGTCCAATAGTTTTAGAGTACAAGGAGGGAACGTTATATGCTGCATCGTTGTAGTCAGTCATACTTGCAAGTCCATGCAGTGTGATGAAAGGAGCATTCGCACTACCACCAAGTCCACACATGCATACAAGCCCTGGCTGTGGCTGTACAATACAATGCTTTACATGTTCTCAATTCAAAATGCAAAGCCTGTCAGGAATGAATTCACTACACCATACTGTACATGTACATAAATAGGCAATGCATTATACATTATATACAAAGATCGAGCATGTAGATTTATCGCGGAGGTTTCTGCATGCAGAGACACGCCAATAGTTAATTCATTTTCATCAGTGTACATATCGTAGAAATAATTGTAATGACGTGAACTGTCGAGAGTGGAATTCAAATATCAACATTTATGGCGTTTGAGGGCGAGTAAAGTTATGCGCACAATTATACTACTCCTGAGCTTTTTCTAAAGTGCACCTTCTACGTTGGACGTTGAGTCTTTGATCGTAAAAAATAAAATGTAGATTACCATGCACTGGTCCAAATGCAATGCATTCTCGCTGCGCTGGTGCCGTCCTTTCCCTCTCTCAACGCATCTACAGTATCAGTATCAGTATCATGGGCTCCTCATGAATGGTATCCAAAGCCGATCAAAGAGAGTTTAAACACCTTGACCAAATGGCAAAAATGCATTTCTATCATTATGAACATTTTGCAATAAACGGATATACATTTGATTGCTGATGAAGCTTAAACAGAGCTTTCCATTATACGGAGAAAAATAATGAACAGTAAATAGTATCCAACAGACGAAAATGACAAAATAATTATATTCAGTATAACCAGATCAGATTTTTTCTGGTTTTGACTAGCATTTCATGTCTGCTTTGGTTACCCCTACATGTCTTTCTTGGAGTTGGACGTCTGTTCATATTCAGCTTACTTGCTTCTTGGAAATCCCATTTGCAGTTTGCAGTACTTGAATTGATATTGCTGTCAGTATAGGTTAAGGTACTTACCTAATAAGGTGTTAGCGTCATCGCGAAAGCTTGCGGTAGTAGTAGTAGTAGTAATACAGCCACTCTGAAAATTGCCTTTATACTCACCTCATTTGTCTTTTAGTCCCTAAGCGTCCACTAGTTTTGACTTTTTTAACGCCTCGAAATTGAATCAAATTTACAAGTATACATTACCTCCTGTTATAGCTGATTTAAATGAATTGTTTTCGAATTTTTAACAATATTAGGAACGCAACGATAAACTTTTCTTTGAGGTCATAGTCATAA
>JAAXYX010004382.1:0-12467 GCA_036851915.1 Ptenothrix huangshanensis
CTGATAGCAATGACATTGGCATTCTGCTTAAGGGGCCAGATACATTTAGCTCTTTTTCACTCTTCAACGACGATATGTATGGTGAAAGTAGTAAAATGAAATTTATGACAGATGAGTGTCAGAATATATCTGGCAAGCAATATTTTAAAAGGGACATGTGAATAGTAATGAAGACAGCGTTTTTTGTATATATACCGTAACGCTTCTAAAAGAGCCCGGTGTAAAAGACCAAGTTTTGCAATAAAGCCCGGGGTCCTTAATACATTGAATTAAATGGGTAGAGCCCGGGTCTCTAATTCAGCCCGGGGTTTGAAGCATTTGAAAAATTAGAGCCCGCGGGGGGGGGGGCTCTAGAAGCTTTACGGTACCTAAGTTCTTATGGCATGTTAGTGTAAACGTGGGGAAAATACTTCCGTGCGTTTTGAGTGGCAACTATTTGGTGACAGAATTCCATTTATGCTCCGTCAATTAAGTTATGGGCAATATTGTATGCATTTAAAACAATTACATTTCAAGTAACTCCTTTAGCGGTTACAGCAGAGTCAGCAGACGCTGACATTGCCTGAAAGCAATTTGGGGTAAGTGGATATTATCGTAGAAAGAAGATGTTCCTTTCAAAGGTTTGCTTCCACCTTGGCTTGGTGGTCTAGGGGTATGATTCTCGCTTAGGGTGCGAGAGGTCCCGGGTTCAAATCCCGGCCAAGCCCTTCATATTTTGTAGTTTTTGCCCCAAACCTTAATTACAATTCCTTGGTCTTGTATACAGTAATTATACCTCGTAAAGTTACTTCTCCAATTGTGTAGAAGTACTTGATTATATTCTCTTCACAGAGGAGGGAAGCAATTTTTTACGAAACTTTCATTTTGATATTCTAGGCAATCGCCATTTGATAATATAAATGCGTTCAGTAGCAGTAATAATCAGAATATTATGATCATGATAACAACTAATCCAATCAATCAAACGTTTAGTAGAAACACATAATATTTATTCAATTTTAGTACTTATATCTAATCTAAATATTTTAGTAGGTAAGAAGATTGTTTGTATTTTAAAAATTCTTTCACTTTATTTCATGTTATGTTCACATATGTCAATGTATCTGTAGTCTTTGTCGATGTGCCAAGCCGATGCTAAACTATACTACGCACATTTAATTCAATTACATAATGACTTGACATCCTTAGAATAGGTATGAATACTATACAGAAAACTATTTTTACTTTTAACTACAACGAACATGTAATTACAAGGTGTATTTCAATTCTGAGCGAAGATAGTGGCTTCGTAACTCAGCACACAATTATCTTCCACTTCTTTGACTCCAAATGATTAAACTAATTATAATAATTCAGTATATAGTGGCACGGTTAACTCAAGTCTCCAGTTCAGTATTGGTAGTAGTACAGTAGTAAACCAACAGAGTGCTGACACTTGTTTGTATTCAGAAATCAGAGTTGAGTGGTAATAAATACAATTAATTATTAGAGCATTAAATTAACCATTACGTCTCGTCCAACTGTGCTATATAATAATAATTAGTGTAAGTATGTAATAATGCAGGTAAATATAACTACACACATTTGACTCACTATCAACGGTAAGGAACAATGTGAAAGGGAAAATAAATATAACTATTGGTAGCAGTATGTACCATGTAGAATTGCACAATTAGAGTAAAGAGCGAAAACATCACCATCCTGGGTGTACTTAATTTACATAATTAATGCATGAATGAGCTTAGGTACTTATCCTATTGTCGTTAAATAATTCAACTAGTACTAACGTAAACTAAATGAACAAGTGACACAATTAAACCAACTGTATTTAAATTATATGTAACTAAATTTGAAGCTGCTATGATATCATAAAATTCTCATATTGAATTTCAATCAAGGTAATTAAAAAGCACTTCAAAATTTAAATTCTTACATGCACAGTAATCTTAGGTGCAATGCACTAATATGTTTAGTAATTAGGTACTTTGCATTCTCTCGCCCTTCCTGTTAATGTTTTGATAGTTTAATTTGTATACCTCGTTATTGCAGAATGATGCTTGCTTGTTTTAATCCATGACTTGTAACAAAAGCGTACACACAATGTAATAATTTGTCTATCTACATACTTGCAGAACCAGAAGCAGTTTGAATAAACTGTAATAAAAAAAATTTTGGTCAGGAATTCCGACTATACATTAATGATTAATCTATGATATTATAATTTGATTAAATTACGAATCAGTCTATTGATCTAATTGTAATGCTTACACTTTGCTTCTCCACAACTATAAATTCACCAAATTAAATCAATCAACTACGCAAAAGCAAAAGTATGTATGTTAATTAGTTTACATGTAATGTAATATGGGCAATTGGTAGAGGTGAACAATGAACACGATTCATAAACACAAACACGTACTAAGCCATTGTAGGTATACGCTAATTATATGTATGCTACAACTACAATAATAAGACAATAAATTTCTTACCAACACAATTAAATTAATCACAGAAAAAGTAACATGTTTTAACGATTCCGACCACGGATAAGACCTACTTGCCTTCCGCGAGGACCATAACTACCCCCTTGGCGAATATTAACTATCAAAGAACCTCCAGGTGCTCGGTCAATACTTCGACCTAAGCCATGACCATGGTGAGGAGGACCGTCAGATCGGCCCATAAAATGAGGGCGACTTGATAATGGAGCAAGTCTCATTGGAACTTGTTCTACTCTTCGCCCGCCCCCTCCTCCATGTATTGGGGGTGGCATGCCCATTCCAGGTCCTGGTCCTGGTCCTGGTCCAGGTCTCATTCTGGATGAAATCGTATTTGCAGGATGCGCCCAATCGCCGCCTCTTGGTCCTGGGATGCGGTGATCGCCACCTCCTGGATAATGACCTCCACGAGAGGCCATATTCCCCATTCGAGGGTAATAGCCTTCAGTCTGTAACCAATCCCGGTACTGATACCACCATTGTTCCCACTTCACGTATTCATCAAAGTTTAGTGGCCTGTCATTGAAGTAACCGCGATCCCTATGATTGGGTAGAATAAAATAAGGAGTACGTGAAGTTTTGTTCCACGTATGTCATAATTATAATTAATTATTTAAATTTAACGAAAGTACGTACGAATTCCAACTGAGCAGTGATTATTATAATCATGAATTTGTAAATGTACCTGTAGTATTCAAAGCGAACCCTAGCATCGGACCAATCCGCTGGTCGTTCATTGGGCTCATCTCTTTCCATGCGTTCAAAATGTCGACGACGCTCATCAGAGCTATAACGCTTTTCTCCCTCCGAATAAGTATAAACAGGGCTTTTAGGTCGAGGTGGAGCTTTGATTCTAAAACAAAATAAAATCAAAGCTAACTTATTATTATTAATAATTTAACGAATGGAATATTTATACGAAATAAACAAAATTTATTTTTGAATTATGATCATTACGCTGCACTGCTGCTGCTGCTGCTAGATTTCTGATGCTGCAAACCGTGAGGACCGTCTACATAAATTTTAACATCAGCATTTCTCAGATCTTTGACAACTTTAAGTTTCGTATCGATTTCATTCACAGCTAAGAGAGGCTTCGCGAATTCTCTTTTATCTGTACTCATTTGGGTGAGCTTAGCAAAGCGTTCAGACAGTGTCATTCTGGGTTCATCCGAAGAGTCCGAAGTAGATCCACTTTCACTGTCTGAATCACCCTTTGACGAACCTCCAACAGACTTCTCTTTTTCCCGTGAAGATAATGTTGATGATGTCCCTTTCGATCCTGGTGCACTTTTAGATGCGGCTGTTCTGGGAGCTTTGCTACCACTTGCTGCTGTCGAAGCTGAAGATGGACGTTTTGCGCCTGGTCGTTGTTTGTCGTCTTTTACAGATGAAGGTCTTCCAGATTTATCTGCTGCAGTATCACTCACATATGGTCTTTTTCTTTTATCCATTGTAATCTTGCCAGAAATGTCACTCTCGTCATCCGAGTCGCTATCACTGGATGAGGAGGAAGACGAACTACCCGAGTCCTTTTTCCGCTTGGAAGAACCGCGAGAGGAGGAAGCACTGTTCGATTTAGAGTCATCATCATCAGAAGAAGATGACGAAGACCTTGAAATAGATGACGGACCGCGACCTTTCCTTCTGTCATCTGCATGTATCTCAAGTACATCTTCATCCTCAGAAGAACTTGATGACGAAGAAGACGATCTTGAAGGCGAACGTGATCGAGATGGAAGTGTATCCTTTTTACCAGCCACACTTCGGCTCCAAGATTCTTTGCTCTGAAATCCGAAATAACAACAACACAATAGTAAGACACCACAAACCTACTGATCAATCAAGGGGAAACTAGTTCATAAATGTAATCCTCAAACCTTAGTATCAGCTTTCGATTTGGATTCAAGTCCTCTAGCAGAACCCCCACTAGTCCTCTTTATCTTCGATGGAGGAGGGGAAGCGGATGATCTTGTTCGAGACCTGGACATCGAATTAGAAATCGTATGGCGTTCAATGCGTTGTCCCTTGAGGTCCTTTTTATGCATCGGACGGTCCCGATCTGCTCTACTACTTCTATACATATCATTACTAACAAACTCAGATGATTTTGTGCTTCCTTCCGCCATGCGACTTCTAGACAGCAATTTGGAGGTGCTTTCCAAACGAGAACGCCTGTCGCCTGTAACTTTTGGTACCGTGGTGCCACTGCTGCTACCGTTGCCATTATTTCGACTTTCACGAACCCTGTCAATTTTAGATTCTTGCTGCAAATGGCTAGTCCTTCCACGGAGAAGCGGAGAAGGTCGATTGCTTCCACTTCCTGTAGCCGCCGCAACTCTAGCTCCAACTGGAACAAAATTGGAGCTACGTGGTACCGACGGTGGAGGTGTGATACTCCGAGGTCGATTATTCCTTCATATGTTTAGATTTCAAAATTAATATCACATACCTAATTCAGCTTGGTTAATCATATTTTGTCTACAACTAATTAGACTTTAACTGTCGTTCCCTTTCAAGAGAAATCTACGATATTCCGATGGTTTATTTTCAATAAGTGCAACAAGATTAAGAGATTTTCGACAAACCTTGATTTTAAAGTTTTACTTCTTGGAGAACGTGAGCGACTTTTGGATCTACTCCGCGACCTTCGTTGATTTAAACGCTGGTCTGCGTTTACTCGTTTTAGCTGCTGCATCCGCTCAGGAGAGCCTCTAAAGTGCTTGCTACTGAGAGGTGTATGTGAGCGAGATCGTCCTTGAGATTGACCCCCTAGTTTCATATCTCGTCGATACAATTCTTTAAAACCACTGTGACCCCATCTAAAATATTCCAAGAGGTTCAAAATGTTTGTTATCATTTTTTGCAAACTGCAAATCTTTCCAAACATCTATGTAGGTATGCCATTTTTTGGAAGATTTTGAGGATTTTGAAGAAGTTTTGAAGTCTATGAAACACAAATATCTTTAAATTTACCTATTTGGGTCTTTTTCTTCAGCTTCAATAACTCGTTTATTCCAATACGACGACCTCTCTTCCCTAGCACGCTTCACAACTCGATCCAACTCATCCTGATGTTTTCGTGGTGCATGCCAGTCTGACTTCTCAACTGCAAAATCAGGCATTTTACCCAGCAATAAATCACAAAATGTACAATTATTTTACTAATAAACAAATTACAAATTGTACCTACAAAACTACAGCTGAAATTCTAGGAAAACATAAATTATTACATTCTCGAGGGCCCTTGTCCTTGTTTCGACTGTCGCGATCCATTCGCAATTTACTTTGCTGGAATAACTGCTGTTGAATACTTTCCCGTTCGCGAGGTCTGTGCCGATCAGGCAGAAGACTTTTTGGGTCTCCTTCAGGTCGAGACCGAGGAACATCCATACGACTGTCCATGTCGTGATCACGAACCCGAACGCTGTTCATACCAATAGTAGCGGCAGAGGATCGAGGAGGTGCTGTCTTACTTGGCCTATTAGGACTCCGAGACTTGTGCTGACCGGAACGACCTACATTTCGTTCACGACTCCGTTCTCTATGAGTTCCCGGTGCACGACGTTCGCGCTCCCGAGGTCGCCCACGGTCATCTAATGTTATAATTTTGCACATTTAAACTAGTCTCAAATACAAACTGCAAAACATAGTTCAATTGCTCAATCACATCGTTCAAAAATAGATAGCTACTAACCGTTACTGTCAAAAGTAAATGAATAAATGAGGTACAACCGACTGAGCTTTACTAGATTATACGAACCTGATCTACCCGAAGGCTTGGTTGCTGGCATGGCCTAGTCAATGGAGGAGATAACCAAATCTCAAAATGTACTAATCTGTGACGACAAAGGGTTAGTTGCGAACAAAACACCAGCTCAAAACTCCACTAGTTCAGCCAACCCCGTCCAAAGATTGCCCTATATTTTTAGTAAAGTTTGAATTAACTACAGCCAACCAACAGTGTAGCAAGCCAATTAAAATAACACAAATTTATCGTTTTTAATAACCAAGTAGGATAATGTCGAAGCTTAGTTCAGAATTCCGCATAATAAATATAAAATAGCCTGGGCTTTGTCCTAGTTATGTATATGATAACACAAACGAATTGCGATAATTCATCACACGAAAAACTGAAATCTCTATGATAATTATAAATAAATCAAGTCAAAGGTGGACTTCGTACGCGCTACATAAGAAAAACAACCGAACCGAATACCTACAGGCGATAATGAATCCAATCCATGACTATTTTTTCGACAAGGATTCATAAATTCGAAATGCAGTAAATGTTTTTATTTGTATGGCTAATGTATAAATTCTCCCCCCAAACTTCAGATGCACTTTGAAATACAACCTTACCGTCAAAGTTATAGTCAAACTACACTTAATGTTAGTTAGTTCTGTAGATCATTAAAAAAACTATCTGGGATAAAGATGTATGTGTCCATTTGCAAATTTTGGTTTTGTTTGCTTTAAAACCAAAAGCTGGGTTTGAATTTATCGAATTCATCGAAATGAAATAATTCTATTGATCTCCAGGACGAGACCTATAGATAGAAGCAACTTTGATAATTCAACTAGGATGAGATCAAATTATTACGAATCGAATCGATTACTTTACGCTTGCGAGTAGGAGATGAGTTACGAGGCAAGGCCAATTTGCGAGGCATGTATTATGTATGATAATCAAGTTATCATATTTACAGCCATTGGCTGGGTATAATTCACTTTCACCAAAAATTGAAGAGCAGTAGTTGACAGAAGTAAAATCGATGACACATGACTTAACAGTATCGTCACGGCGAGCGGGGCCCATATTCGGGATGACTTGTGGGCTGTAGATATTGTAAATTCCGTTCTGTGTTCTTCGAAGAAAACAAACTTGCATTGGTGAGAATGAGGTTATATTTTTTGTCAAGTAGACAGTTGACATTAAATTCACCACATATCCTACTCTTCGTACATACACAAAAGTACTAATGATTGATATTCCATCTGATAAGATGACATGATGTCGATTGTCAATGTACATGCCAACAGTCAGTGTCCATGACAACCTAATCCTGAGAACGATTTTAGTCAGCAGTCACGCACAACAAAGAAACAAAAACAGATTTTTGCTCAAAAAACCTTTTAAAGTACATAAACAAGCAGTCCTTGTATGGTTCCGGAAATTTTATAAAATCATTCATTATGTTCATATTCATAACAGCTCTCATAACCATACCATAGCATAAATACTTAACACTTTAACCATTCATAAAAGCGAAGTAGAAGTAGAAGTGGCAGCACAAAACAAAAGTTACGATAAGTAATTATTGGAATTTCTTTCCCAATTCCATCCCGTTTCACCGTTCGTCAGACCCAACATAAATCGGTGGTAGAGATCGAACGAACTGGAAATGTTAGTTGAAGTGGAAAGTAGAGTTTTAGCTACAGCAATTAGAGCTAGGGACAAAAAATATAAACGTTCTTTACCCGTGGCGCAAAAATAGCCAAAAAATACATCCATAAATTGTATACAGGTATTAGGTATATGGTGACCTTTGCTGTCGCTGTCTCGTTTTTAATGTCTTTAGTTGATTTGATCTTTCCGAAATACAACTCGTGGCACAAATTTAATTTCATTGCTTTCGAGTTAATGTTAATTACGTGTTAAAGACGTCTAAACTAACGATAATAAGTTGAAGGAGGAAGTTGTACTCTGAATTTGTAGTACAGTTGCATTACTTTGTTGTGTTGTAATTGATAAATATCCAACGTGCATTTTCCGAGTCCGACGTTATTTGGAAAGAAAACGGCACATTCACGTCACCAACCACCACGACTACACTCCGGGTAAGTTCCGTTCTCATTTTGTATTAGCGGCTTTAAATTTTGCACAGTAGTTTTGAAGTTTGATAACAAAATTATGTTGATCCAGTTCATTTCGGAATATATCAAATGTTGAATAGGTATTACCAGATCAAAAATGATCTTTGAGTTACTCACACACGGCATCATCATTGGCACATTCATTCTAGCCTTTAGATTTAAGATGACAGCATAGGTTTGTTATAGATCATTAGGGGTATCTACAGATATTATTTGCATTCTGTTTTAATCCCCTTCATTTGGTTGTCTTGATGTTATTAGGATTGAATTTCAGATCACATACCTAAAATACCTTAAAGGTTCTGAACTGTTCTTAACAGAGATCTGTCGTCTGTCGTTTTGGGTGCTTAATAACCTTATTCGAAAGTTAGCTGAATACATGCGTCCGGAGTGGCTCAGTGTTCATCAATCCCGTTTCAAGGAGTCGCAATTAATTCTCCATTCTGTAATTCAGCGAAGCATTTGTGCTAAACGAATTTTCGTAAGAATAGGAAGTAGCATCAATAGCAGTGGAGAGCAAAATCCGTATTGACTGACATGACATGCTTCAGAAGCATAGTCGTTGAGTTTAATGTTCCACAGGTGATACCTTGACATGACGTTTGTATTTGCTTAAAATACGTCCGCACCATAACCATAATACTTTAAAGTGCACATCTGACAGTTAGACAGAGTTAATTGCAGTTTTTCACACACTTTATAACTGGTATAAGTTCTGTTCTTCACTTTCGGTAATATCACATTAAAACTAACACACAAGTGTTCGTCCTCCTCTTTACGAACCCGCTGGTTCCCAATTAGAACGGAATTACTTAAGGAATCCATGATCATAAATACTTTAAATGATCACACACTCAACTCAACCTTTTCTTGATTTGATAATTGAAGTATGGTAACCGGCACAATATTTGGGAACTGAATTGGACTAAATGGATTGATCCTTAATTGGAATTAAAATTGCATACACACTATCACCGAAACATTACAAAGGATTGAGAGACAAAAGTTTCAAAACTAAAATCAATGTGATGTGAAGAAGCAATATGGAAATGGAAAGTACGAGACAAATGTAGGTAGGCAGTTGATGTAAATGGCAAAGAAATTTTGAAATTGAATTCAAATTCAGTGTAAACCTTTTCAAAGAGTTTATATACAGTTCAGATTGTAATTTGTTTGGTTTTGGGACTTGTAGAATTTTCTCGATTCAAAACAAATAATTTTGATCATCTGAAGGAATTG
This sequence comes from Ptenothrix huangshanensis, assembly GCA_036851915.1. Taxonomy (NCBI): domain Eukaryota; kingdom Metazoa; phylum Arthropoda; class Collembola; order Symphypleona; family Dicyrtomidae; genus Ptenothrix; species Ptenothrix huangshanensis. The sequence continues at coordinate 9,615 of JAAXYX010004382.1, forward strand.
ACTTTTATGGAGGTAATTCAGATTGAGACTGGCATTGGTATTGGTAATTTGCTTAGATAGAAAACAAGAACCAGTGTAGAAGGCTTGATTGCTTTATACAGTCATACAATCTATCATTACGATTCAATGTTGAAGAAATATTATCTACCAAATTTCAACAAAAGAACACTTAAAAGTCACACAACTGACCATGAACTGAGTAAGAGGCGGATGACTGGTATCTTGTCTATTCCCAATCCCTTTTTGCCACAATTAAAGAAATCCTTCACAATCCGTTGGCGTTATTCGCTTGAACAATCCTATTCTTCCTCGATAGCCGGAGATCCTTGTTTCACCTTAGTGGTAGAGTGAATAAAGCATGTCAACTTGATTAATTCCTATGTTGCTGTTTTACGAATGTTCCAAATTTCCAAATGAGGCAGCTTAAATAATCAATGAATGGTTAGTTCAACATCCACTTCTAGGAGAACATTCGAAAAATTTGTATTCATTAGTATGCATGCAATTACATGGAAAAAACTGCAATACTAATACAACTACCTTGCACATTTATTTTTATTGGCTATTCAAACCTTACCTACTACTTCATGACAGATGGTATAGTACTTATGACTTATAGATGATGCTTCTTTCAACCAGTCATTCTTCTTAGTCACAAACTGTCTTAAGATTCTACTCGGGAGGCAAATTAAAACAATAAATAGCAGTTAATTAAGTAAATATATAACCGCAAGCATGAAACTTTTACACTTGGAATTATATAGGTAATATAACACAATACAATTCTTCGCATTTACGTTCATAACGGATAATAAATGATCAAATATGTAACTGATATAACTTCCAATTTTAACGCGATTCATAACATACAAATGTAATCAAGTCTACTCAATTCAACTATCCACTAATACCTACTAATCTGTAATTTACAAAAGTTTCTGCAGTAGTTGACAGCTACCCAGCAGTCTGGGTTGACATACTCCACTCAATAACAGTCATCAATGTCAACAACCTCATACTGAGTCAGTGCGTTGCGCTGTCTTGCCTATCATTAACACAATTCAATTGAGAACTCCAGATTGAAACTAGCATCTAATCCTCACTTCTTTTCTTTGAGAAATACTGTCAACTGTTGACTAAAGCTGACGGGTGACGGGCCACAATCAAAACGAATGACTAATGACCAACGTTACGCATACTATAACTGCTTAGAATACTTCTAAAGGATTGTCCACTATTTTACAACTTCTCTTAAGAATCGAATGTATAAAACTGAGACTTGATCTAACTTAAACTCGTATTAACCATACGATGAACGATCGATAGTAATCAATTACCTATTAATAACTGAGGTGAATGTCAGTGTTCAGTTACTTACCATCAACCATTTCCAGACAAAAATCTACGGGAATAATTTGACTTTAAACATTAAAATAAATACTAAATGTGGCATGATGACTCAACAGAGAATAGTGTATATAACCTACCTACCTATACCTAATGTTACTCAAATGTCAAAATGAAAAGAACGATCGAATTCAAAATTTAGCCTCCATCCTAAATCGTCAGTTTAGATACTTCCAAATCCAAAATGGACAAAATGAAAAATGATGACAGATAAAACAGATGACAGACAGTGACGAAATTAAACTTTGATATTATCAATTATCGATTGCAATCTGAACACAACTATGACTTAGGTTTTTAGCAACTATTTTGAAAATGTCAAAAGTAATCGAGGGCGAAATTTAAATCCGAATTAGAGAGTACATTCTAAATTGGTGATTTTGACAATGATTGTACATTGTACATACTAACTAACAGTGAAGTCAATCCATTCTTTCGACAAGAAAAGAATATCAATAGAATATACTGTATAATAATTGATAATAATAACTACTCTACTGATTTAACTAACTATACTCATGATGTGTTAGTATAAAGAGGGAAATTAGTAACTAGTAAGTAGAGTATAACAGAAGCTTTCTCTGGAGAAAGCAATTGGATTGGAGTAGAAGTGACAACCAGCAGTAGTGTTTTGGAACTGCAATCACCATTGACTTTGGATTCTGATTCTGACTCTACGCCTCGTTAGACAGACGAACGGACGGAGTGAAGGAAGACAAGAGGTTGCGCATAAATAACGTTTTAGCTGGAGTGGGTGAAAATAATTTAAGTGCAAGTATTTGTTAAGTAATTTGTTATAATTAATTCATTCATTCATTCACTATTACAATATAGCTGGTAGGTAAAGCGTTTTGTGACGTTTTATTGGCACGACTCCTCGAGGTACTAGCGACAATGCGGCGTGACCCTGCAGTGGAAATCCGTTGCCGAGTCTTGAAGAGGTTCTTAAGCATACCACGTGGAAAAGGCAGGGAGCACACTTGGAAATTTTAACCTGACTTTGAGCGAGAGCCAGTCAGTCGGCCTTTTATCAACACTCTCAGCCTCATTCAGTTATTGCAACACTTTTTTGGCCAAAACCCATGTCTAGATTAGTCTAGAGTCAATTAAATCAGCTTTTGAGCTCATTGTTGCATTCATCCTCCATACCTGGGTAATTCTTGACTCAAGAGTATGAACAAATGCATTTAGAACGTATTTCTTAGCTATATCCCCAATAAATCGTTTTTTAACTGGGATTATAAACCCCCCTTTACCACCACCACTTCTTGCGTTTATTCCCTTCCAACTCCAACTCAATCCAACTTCCTGTCGTGCTCACGTCATGGTATTCTTCTTACTTCAAACCAAAATGTAAGGCTACTTGTACTATTTTATTTAATTAATTTAGTTCAAAATTTATTGGGTGTTGGAATTGATCTACTTGTGTAGTTTCAGCAGTCTTTT
>JAAXYX010004383.1:0-12467 GCA_036851915.1 Ptenothrix huangshanensis
TCGTCCCCTGACTTCTTGTACCCTGACACCAGTCGTACCCAGACTTCTCGTCCCCAATAAAAATGTATGAGCACTGAGGTTTTTAATACATGGGGCCGGGACCCACCAGGCGTTTTTACGCCAGCGAACTAGAATAAATAGGTTATAATAATAATTGGTTTTGATAACAGGCGGCTTTTCAGAAATGGGACAGAGGGAAGCACGGAAAAACCAGTAGTTACCATCTACGAGCCATGCTGTGGGAAGCAGGAGTGGGAGTTTCGAACAAAGTTTTAGAATGTTTAGTTCTACGCTTTGCTCGTGATGCCATTTTGACATCGGAAGCTTTCGTTTTGGCAATGCTCCGACTTCATTTAGCCCACGGTAAGACAAGCAAAATAACAATTTACTCACCGGACAAGCATGTGTCGTCGAAGATATTATGATATAATTATGCACACGTTTACTTAATATTAGGAATGTTGTTGCTTTATGTTCCAGAGAGACACCATGCGCTCGATACGAAAACTAAGTCCAATCCTTTGTCTATTGAAGAGGTACGTCCAACTTCATTAATTAATTTGAAAACCTGATTTTCATGGCAACCATTAGCTCCAAAATTTGATGATTTTCAGATGATCCTGATGACCATTTATTCGTAATAAATCAGCGCATCAGGATTCTTAAAAACTGTAGGTTTAGCAAACTAACATGCGAGATGAAAACGAAAACGAGTCAGAATAGTCAGGAGGAGGAAAAGCAGGAAGCAGGCGTGAGGAAAAAATATATCTACTATGTTAAACGTTACCTGCTCAACAATTATTTTTAAAGTAATCTTCTTGAACTACATCATCCTCATCAAAAATATTTCAGTCATTTACAGGCTAGTAAAGAAGTATTTCCAGAGTAATTTGGTTCATCCTTTTTTGGAATTACTTTTATTATAAAAATGTTAAGTAATATTGAACAGAATATATATTGTGTAATTTATTTTCCTTTTAATGTTTTATTGATTATTTTTGAACACCATTAAAAGTATATAATTATATGTAATAGAATTTCATCTGATATTAGTTAAGATACAATTTTAATAAATAATACTTGCATGGGACCATTCACAGGTGTAAAATACGAATCCAACGCAATGATGTCAAAACGTGTTGTACTAGTACTAGTTAACAGTGTTGACGATCACCAGTATGGTTTTATCGGTGCAAACTCCCATTTCGATTTTTTAATCAACTTCGAAAATTCCTTATGGGATTTTCAATTTTGATTTTTATCCCCCACGCACAGTGAACTAGATCCAACGAAAAACGAAGATTAAGCATATCGGCATCTTTCTTACCTTCATGAATTATCCTTATGTATTTTTTTTCAATACCTTAGTGACCAACTAGCCTAGGGACGGAATAATTTTAAATTTCTTTCACCCGTTTGGCTGTGGTAATTTTTGCAAAAAATGAATTAACATGGGCGGTATTGGAAATCGTTTCTGCAGTAAAATTAGTTTCCTGAAGGCATTTTTAAGCAATTTATTTTTATATTTTATTTATTATTTTTGGCCACAGTTTTTTAACCAACAAAATATCCGTGACCATACGTAAAAGCGCACATTCAGAGGAACATAAATCTATCTTCGTTGTAGAAATTTCTTAAAAATGCCTTCAGGAAACTAATTTTACTGCAGAAACGATTTCCTATACCGCCCATGTTAATTCATTTTTTGCAAAAATTACCACACTAAGGTCACTAAGGTATTGAAAAAAATACATAAGGATAATTCATGAAGGTGAGAAAGATGCCGTTATGCTTAATCTTCGTTTTTCGTTGGATCTAGTTCACTGTGCCACGGGGTCTCCCATTTGCAAAGTTTTAGCAGCGACAGCCTGCTATTGGAATCGTCAGCCCTAAAACCGGGTTATTTAATTGTAGAAACCATATTTATTTGCGGATATAAATGAAATTTTACACACACAGAGAACTATTGCAGATACACATTTTAAGCTTTTCTTGAACTGAATCGGGCGGCGGGTTTAGCGGCGGCAATAAATATTCAAACAAGTGGCAGGCTCTTATGGTCGTAATTATTAAAATATCTCGATAAGATACGTACAGGTTTCTCGCATGCATCTATGTTATGGGATTGCATGAGATTCTGAGATCCCTTAGCTCAAGTTGCTATGTCAGTTGGTTACATATTGAAATTAATTTTTAAGATTTAAAGCTGAATTCGAGTTGGGATCGTGGCTGAGGAACTTATTTCGAATTAAACCTATGGAAAGTAAAATTAGTTATTATTCGAATGTAAACGTGTGTGCAAATACTCTCACGATTCTAAGATTACTCTTGACACCTGCTCAATGCAGTGTATTTTTTGAAGGAGGGAAACCTCCTTGAATAATCTATTCCACAGTGAAGTGTCATACAGAATTCTTGAATCTTATCCTCTTACAAGTACAAACGTCTGTTTTTACACCCTCCTTTATTCGCACTCCACTGGCCTCACACTCTCGTGACCATCCACCGTTTTGACCACACACTCTTTTGCCCACACTCTTCTGAATCCATACAATTTTCTGATCGGATACCTCCCAAAGTATTCAAGTATTGACAGCCTATCTTTTAGAAACAAACGCTGTCGCTGCATTGGTGAAGATCGATCCTTCTATGTCCCGACTCTAAAAGACCTTCGCATTAGCTATGGCACTCGTTATGCGTAAGAAGATCAGAATTTTTCCGTAATAACTCGTGCCTAATATCCAAATAGGTCGTATGGTAGTTTATTATACCCGTATTATGTTATTACGTGATGTATTCGCTTTAAGCGAGTGCCATATCTACTAATAATGTAAAGGTCTTGTTGAGTCTGTAAGTAAGCCTTCAGGATCATAATATAAGAATCTTCACCACCACTGTTTGTACGAAAATTGGAAATTTTAAAAACTGGGAGACCTCTTGGGGGGGGGGGGTAAAAATTAATAAGGACTTTTGAAATTACGGATTTTCGAAGTTGACTGAAAAATCGAAATGGGAGTTTCCACCCATGACACCATACTGGTGTTGGTGATCGTCAACACTGCTAGTACAACGTTTTAACTTTTAACAACGTTTTGTTTGATTCGGATTTTACGCCTGGGAATTGTCCTATGTTAGTTATCTTAATGATATAATTCGGTGTTTATGCTTTTTGCCAGCATTTCATTCGATTTGCTAGGTTTATTTTGCTGGTAATGTATAATCGTTTGCGTTGAATGTGCTGCTAGTTAAGAAGGTATTGTTTAGGTATGTTATATTATTAAAAAGAATTAATATACGTGAAAGTGAACTGTAATCCAGTCGTAAAGAAATTGTTTTTTACAATATTATACATGCTTAAATAATAAAATATTATATTATTATACTCCTATATATAGGAGCTAAATGCAAATGAGGCTGGAGTGTCATTCCGTTACCGTATGCATCCATGTTAACAAACGGGATGAAATTTTGAAAAGGAGACTTAAGCAAAACTAACGGCACAGGTCGATAGGTCATCCTCAGGTTTCCTATAAAGGACACTACCCCATAATCCGGGGAAGCCCCTGAACGAGCCTACCCGCGAGGGAAAACACAATGCTATGCATATACGTACATACATTACTACATAGTTCGTACCAGGAAACTTCAGGCAGGTTCGAGATACGGGGAATTTCCATGCAAACTCACCTAGGGAGCATGCAAATATTATGTCATGCGATTTTGGCCTTTTTGACCACTCCCCTCCCCCTAATCATTTTCCGTCATTTTTCTCTTTGCTCTCTCTCCCCCCAAAAAATGACGTTGATTTTGTAACACACCGAAAACACCCATTTAGTGATGCAAATAAGTATTTTGGACGTCCAAAAAAATTAAAAATTCTAATTTTTGACATTCAACGTCATTTTTTTTCTTAGACCCCCCTCCCGTTGTCATTTTTCATCATTTTTCTCTTATTCCCTACCCCCCCTAAACCCATGACGTGATATTTGCATGCTCCCCTACCTCAACGGGTTGTACTTTCAAACAAAGCTCGGCACTCTAACTAAATTCTAGAGATGCCGCGAGTACTCGTTTGGTACTCACTTTCGCGGTATTCGCATGCTTTTGCGAGTACTCGTTACTCGCAATTTGGGCGAGTACAATGTTAAAGTATATAGCGAGTACTCGTTTATTACTCGCATTCGCAGTTTTTGCAGGCGAAAGCGAGTACTCGTTACTCGCATTTTCGGCGAGTATCTACTTCGCGGCATCTCTACTAAATTCTCCAATCTCAAACAACTTTAAAACAGTTGCCTTGATTCATTGAAGATTTATATAAAGCTTTACCGTGCGCTCCCTTTTCTACCAAATTCAATAATTGCTGTCCATTACTGCGCTCACTTTTCTCGAAAATTCTGGCAAAATGTATTACTTTGCACGCGTTTCTAGAAAATTGTGGAAAAGTCTATTACTGTGAGCCCTTATACTGCGCGCGCTATCCTGGAAAATTCATTACTGCATGCGCTCTTCTGGAAAAGTCTTTTACTGCACGCACTCTTCTGGAAGTCTTATTGCGCGCGCTTTTCTGGAAAATTCTATAAGAGTCCATTACTGCGCGCGCTTTCTGAAAAGTTGTTTTACTGCGCACGCTTTACTGGAAAATTCTAGATACATTACTGCGCACGTTTTTCGCACTCGCAAGCAAAGGTCGGCAACCACATTAGCCTACCTAGAATCCTCCTTGAAATAGAAGCATACGTATAGCCTACCTATAGCTTTTTAAGCCTTTTGTTCACAAACTGGCACCTTACGATTCATAACTTCAACAATTCATAACTTCACAAAAAGGATGTTGCATTTACCTATTCAACGGCGACAACTTTTGCAATATCACAGTTTTTCTGCAGAAAACGACAGGAAGGAGATACATACCTAGCCTTTAATGCCTACCTACCCATTTATGTATTTCACATTTATGTAGAAAGCGAGGCGCCGATAATTGTTTGAAGGCACGTCCACTGAAATCCCACGAAGGGCAAAATCACTCTCAATTCACCTACCAAAATCGATGACCCTTGCGCAGAAGCCAAGTGCGCTGATAGGCAAAAGCCCTGAAAGGCCGAAGCCCTGAATGGCCGCATATGGTGTTAGCCCACTCGTGAAGCGGCGCGAAATAGCTAGTTACAACCTATTCCTATAATTTACTATATTTTTCAAAAGTTTCGAAAAGTGCCCAACATGATACACCATTCGACGCGTAATGACAAGTAGATTACGAATATGATTTTTGGCGAAACACCATTTTTAATTTTAATCCACTTTTTTTTTTAAAAACATGAAAAAACGAGGTTTTTCGAAAATTTTGAAACCAATTTTAAACTAGGAGCTTGGACACTCCCATTTGTAGATTGCACTCGTCTTCCTCTTTAAAATGACACCTCACTCATCAAAATCGGTTGAGAGTTACCGGTCGTAATTTAGGTCCGAGGTTCAAAAATATCCACTTTTTTTTTGAAAAAACATGAAAAAACGAGGTTTTTCGAAAATTTTGAAAACAATTTTAAACTAGGAGCTTTGACACTCCCATTCGTAGATTGCACTCGACTTCCTCTTTAAAATGACACCTCACTCATCAAAATCGGTTGAGAGTTAATTACCGGTCGTAATTTTGGTTCGAAATTCAAAAATTTACTGCGCATGCGCAGTACATGGTATGGCGTACCAGTGCCATTACGTACATAAGTACACATGCACATAATTATATAATTACACAGAAACAGATCGCCGTTGCATATAGGAAAATAGCTGCGTCCAAATACTTAACCCAATATTCTGAACGACATTAATGGACCAGTTTGTCCATCTAAAGAATCGCTTGACCTGCGGATGTCACCAAAGGTCAATTGCTAAAATTTCGTAGAATCTGCTCAAACTCGGTGCGCATACTAAACTCAATGTTCTAAACGACATTAATGGACCAGTTTGTCCATTGTCCATCTAACAAATCGCTTGACCTGCGGAGGTCACCAAATGTCAATTGCTAAAATTTCGTAGAATCTGCTCAAACTCGGTGCGCATACTAAACTCAATGTTCTAAACGACAGTAATTGACGAGTTTGTCTATTTAGCGAATCGCTTGACCTGTGGAGATCACCAAAGGTCAGATGCTCACATTTCGTAGAATCAGCTAAAACTTGGCACACATACTAAACCCATTATCCTGAACAACAATAATGGACGAGTTTGTCCATTTAACGAATCGATTGAACTGTGGAGGTCACCAAAGGTCAATTGCTAAAATTTCGTAGAATCAGCTCAAATTCGGTGCGCATACTAAACTCAATATTCCGAACGACATGAATGGACAAGTTTGTGCATTTAACAATCCGTGTGACCTGTGGAGGTCACCAACGGTGAAATGCCATAAATTTTCGCAGAATCAGCTCGTTAGAGTTTGTGATGAGAGTTACGAGTGGTAATTTTGAGTTGGCATTTATAAAAATTGGTGACGTTTCAATTGCGCATGCGCATTTGATTATTGCTACCTTCAAAATTTTAGAAAAGTACATAGTATGCTAATGACGCTAAATGAACTCATGATGCAATATTTCTACCAGTTCATTTCTTTTTATACACGGTAACAAATTGATGTTCCTTCAAAGTACCTACACACTTTGCTAAATAAAATACTGTTTGCTTTTCCAGCCCGAAGTTGTACATTTCAGTCTCTCTGCATCTGCATTTTCGAGAGTACATTTGTACATAGTTGTTGATTTGATATGATCAATAATGTCAGCAGATCGTTAATCTGATTTTTAATTTGCTCACTTTTTAGCAAGGGTGCATAGATACCACTTCAAACTGTGCAACGACCTTTTGTAAGTTCCTCGTTAAGTCATGAGTAGTAAAGCACTTGATGTTAATTTAAATTACTCTAGTTGTCACTTACACTAATCGACTAAATCAGCAACTTCCTCATCATCTCCTTTACTTTTAATCTTACACGCCATAAATACCACTGTTTAACTTCCCTACGCAACCGTCATCCTTATAACTATGCAGTACCAAACAATTTTCCACCAGTAGCGTCGGTAGGAGTTTTTGTAATTTAGGTAATGTAAATTAAAAAAATGCATCTGTTTTTGTTTTGTATAAATCTATAGCTTTTTTATTGTACATAAAAAACTGGATCAATTTTTATGTAAATTTTAAAACTGCATCTGTTTTTGTGTACATTTAGAAAACTGCAACTGTTTTTGTGAAAATTTTAAAAATCTACAACTGTTTATGAGCGATTTCAAATTTCAAATATATGCATCTTTTTTGTGTAAAAAAATCGCATTACTTCAAAATTTAAAAAAATGTATCTGTCTTTGTGCAAATTTTAAAGAACTGCATCTAATATGGCCTAAAGTTATAAAAATCCTATGCGTGCCTAAGCCTGCAAGGAGAAGCCCCTGCCGACGCTACTCTTATTTTTGTACGCATCGAAAATCAAGAAATGCATCCAATGAAAATCTAATAGTATTAATTAATAATTTTCGACATAACTATCCTCCTTTGGTTTTGTGGTTTCGACGACCACAGTTTCCTCGTGATAAATTTCGTTATGGACAATTTCGTAATCTCCTTTATTTCCAAGGAATGGTCCTCTCGCTAATGAACAAACGATAGGAAAAGTGTTCTTACATCGTTCATTGGATCATAAAAAATAAAAACGCCAGCCAAAAGATAGGAAAAAAGGCTTTAACGATCCTTAATTTAAATTCTAAGCTTGTGCCTCATTGTCTTGCAGGTTTGTACAGCATGGAAGGACATTTCCACAAGACGATCCTTCTGGAAGCAAGTTTTTGCCAGAGCCGGCCGCAAACAGGATTGGGATTTGATTCCGTCTCATGTCAAAGAAAATGAACATGCCTGGATGGTTTTCTATGGTGCTGTAAAGAGTCGATTTCTGCATAAGAATCTTGTTAAAAATCCTTCTGGTCATGGTAAGTCTTTTTCCCTTTTTATGTAATTTAAATCAGTTTTTAATTTGAGAATTCGGTGTTTATTGGAATAACCCGTTCGAATTTCGGAAAGGCATAGGTGGTTGACTTGAAATATTGTATTTAATTTAGGTAAGTTACTGTAAATGTGAGTGCTAGTGTTAGTGATAATTATTGTTTGCTTTCAGATCAATTCCAAAATTGGGTGATCCTTCGGACAGGTGGCCGAGGTAGGAATAGTTTTATAATTGAATCTCCACCGATTGGGATCGATGGCCTTCCTCCAATTCCTAGAGATCGCGAAGATTATTTGCAGTATGATGGACTGAACGACACGGCCTTTGTCACCACTTACGAATGGTGTTCGAAGCAACAGAAGATTGATTTGTGGGAGGCTGGACTTACTCCTGCTATCATGAAAACCATGCTTCCCTTTCAATTCATACTTTCGGAAATGTTAGTCACAAATCAGTTAGTATCATATTACGTTTTTTTATTAAATAACAATTTTCGAACTACATTGATATTTTGGGTTAGCGTTAACTATTGTTTATATGATATTTCTAATTGCCAATTTACTAAGAGTGCATTACGTAATATTATTTTCTATTATTTTGGTGTCTCTCTGCAGGGTGGGTTCTCGCTTCGACTGTGGCGGCGACTACAGAATTCATATGTGCCTCCAAAATGATTCGGATGATGATGTGACAAACGAAGTGCTGCTGGAAGGCACTCGTCAGTCGGGTGCTGGATGGGGAGAAGTTACTTCGGTCCTTACAGTCGACCAAAGTCTAGAATCCAAACTAAACAAAATTCGCTATTTTGTGCTAACAAATCACGGAAAGGATAACCAGTTTTGGGCCGGTCACTACGGAATTAAGTTTTCACGCATCGCAGTCACAGTAAAATTAGATTTGCCATCGGAACTTCCCCCTGAAGATGCAGGTACGTAATTTGTTTTGGTTGTTAATGGTTACTTTCAAATTCTCCCATTCCTGCCCGGAAATTTAAAAGTACATGTTGCCGGCACTAATATTATTAGGCCTTTAATGTATGTGTTCCCTGAATAATGACTATTTAAATATTCCATTCGGAAAGAGAAGGAGCATTCCATAAGAATAAAAAATTACGTTGCTCATATATAATTTACCCCACCGGAATATTTGTATTCCATTTTTTCTATTTGAAGGGTCAATAATCAGAATTTGCGCAATTTTTAATTGCTCAAATTTTGGCATTATTCCTTTAAATCGTCTTGTTATTGTGAAGCAGGTGCAGCTCCCACAACCTCAACTACAACAGAACGATTTAATTCTACAAGAGCTTCAAGGCACGACCAACCCTCCATGTAGAACCAAGGAGGTTTCCCACATTATCAAGATGATTACAATTATGAACGCGAGGGTCGAGATTTTGAAGAAGGATACGAACATTTCGAAGTCCTTGAAGAACAACCACATCGACCGGTGACTTAGCAAATGTGAATGTGTATCTTAACTTAATATAAAACAGATTACGGTCAGCTAGAATACAATATAAACAAGTGATCCAATTTAACCCTTACCCAATCCAAATACTAAAGGTTCTACTAGCAGTTTTGCCTACACACAAGGACAGCAATACATCATCTGCCGTTCAAGCGGGGTGTGAAGCAAGTGAAGGGTTGCTTATTTATTTCTTCATACTGTTTACATAACTCCACTTCCTAATTTATTTCTGGATTTCAAAGTTTAGCATTGAGTTGTACTTGAAAGAGAAAGGTCAGTTTAAGCTCCTTTGAGCGTATTTCGTAATTATTTCTAAAACCAAGATTTGGCTTTTAATTTGTATTTTTCTGTAACGCCGTGATAGTATATAAAAGATGTGCCATTTTGTACCACATTTTTGTCGATTGCAGATTCTTTAAATTGAATCTGTGAAACTGCAAAGCAGTGCAAGTGCCTACTTTTAGTTATTTCTTCATTTTAATTTCGTTTCAATTCAACGCCAGCATTACTATTATCTATTGGGCATTTAACTAAAGTTTCATAAAAAAATAAATAATGAAATCTCAAAGGTGACTGTTGTAGGTGGTAGTGAAGAAAGTAGATACTTAAAATCGGCTGCAATAATGACTAAAATAGCGGATAATGAACAACTGTGATGCGGGCTACTTTTTAATATTATGACTTTAGAAAAAGCAAGAAAACTTGGTGTACGATAGATCATTCTTTTGCGTATTGCTAAAAAAGCGGTCCCCTTAGTGTAATTTGAAGTTATATACATAATTACAAAAATAATAATAAAAGGAGAACGAGATTTAATGAATTAAGGTTTAATAAATGTTTGCACCGCGCCAAACCGAATCTACAAGGATATGAATTGATCCAAACATTTTTAAAGCGTAGTTAGACAATAGAAAATGAATGACTTGAATCTAGTGATTCTAACCCTTTGTAGTTTATCTTATTTAGACTGTAATTGGCTTCGGATTTAGCTTTACTTAAGAATAATTATATAATGTCTTTTTATCCTTTCACTCCTTCCGCCAGGAAGTTTATCTTCATCGATTTATATTATTTTGTTTTGCATCCTTACTACGGGCCCATTTCCGAATTTTGACGTCGTTAATTACAGAATTGAATTTTCTTGTGGAATGAAAAACAATCCACGGAAAATGTAATTGATGGAAAAATTTTGTCAAACAACCTAAGGGCAATCTTTAAATCAGTTCTTTTTAAAATTCCTGTCGGTTTTTATTTTTACTCTGAATTAAAAACTTATCTTCTCCTAACGACCTACTTTTAAAAACCTTTAATACCGTTTTTATATTTCTAAAAAACATACGGACAAAAAATTATTTTTACTTAAATAACCCGTCTTGTTAATTTTACGTCCAGGTAGTCTAATGACGTCTGGGGACAGCACGAATTTGATGTTTTGTTAAAAATTTTATAAATAACAGGGGTTGCCAAAAATACAATTCTATAATTGATGGTAACATACAATCCTTTTAGTAGCTTAATGCACTAACCCTCTAAATTGCAACAGTTATAATAACTGAAACAAGCGATTTAAAACTTTCTATGCAAACACGTAATGTTTGCAAAACATTTTTGTGTAGGGTACAGCTCGATTGATTTTGCAAAATATTGTGCTTTGTTGTAGGTAGCGGTTGAAAAGAATGTAATTACAATTAATTGCATACTAGATCCAATTGCGAAGGTTTTAATCAAATATTTATTTTTTGAGAATAACCTCATCACAATCACTTAAGGGGTGTTAATATAATATTACAAATCCTTGTTTGCTGGAAAAGTTTCTAAGGAACGTAAGTATAAGTAACTACGTAGGGAATGCAACTACATTACCGGTATATCTTTACCTCTTCATATAATTAAGGCATTATTGTTTTTTGATTAGGTTTGTTTACAAAGTACTGAGTAGGAGTTCGGGACAAGTAAATATTGTGCCTACTTGTCTATTTTCTGAGCCGTGAATTGTATATAACCAGTAATTAACTCAAACTATGTGTATGAACTGCCTTTCGGCGCCTGTTAGACCAGACTGGATGTTCACCTTTTCAAACATCTGTGTTTCGTAAATTACGTCTTTGCAGTTGTAATTATCTGTTGTTGAACCAGGTACAATACTTACAGACACCATGCATTGATGTATCTTGTTTTTACAAGTCAAATTTTTAATGAATATGGTTATAAGTAGTATTCATTTTGCTACTGTTAAACCTAAATAAATATCTTTCGCTATGGGCTGTAAATCAATTCCTACTATGGAAAAGATTCGCTTATGATACAATCAGCCTTAGTATTTTACCCTATGCACGGATAGGTAAGATCGGGTGAGGTAAATGAAAGTTTCTCATCTGCTGTTCGCCTTGAGTTCTTTTTTCTCATTTCTATTTTAATATACAGGAAGTTGTGGTTTTTATTTAATATTTTGTGACAGAATACCAAATATGACAATATGATTCTATATTTCGAATTGTTAAACTTAGCTTTGTCAATTCCGTACCTTTTTTAATAAAAAAACCAGAAAATAAAAAAAATCATTTTATAAAAAAACAAAATTTTGAAAACTGATTTCAAGTTTTTAGTAATTCAAAATTTTGACATATAGACCGGATGCGCCCTTTGTTAATTTTTTATCACTATATTTATCAAAATTTGGAAAAAACAATAAAACCATATTATACCTCTTGTTAAACTGTACAAAACAGCAATTAATTATTTTTTCGAAATCTCAATATTTTTAAAGTAATGATCGATTTAATAGTCAAAATAGACCCAAAACCCGGCTTTTGACCGTTGCGGCAAATAAAATACCCGGAAGATAATGTCCGACAAAACTGAGATTTGTACGTAAAGTCGAACCAGCCTGATTAGTAAGGAGTTTAATTGTTGTTTTGAGTCGTAAACATCCTTTTTCTACCGTTACTCCAACGGCGATCATAGGACGCCGAAAAATATTCGTGATGATGTTTTCCGGATTCATTCGGCTTTC
>JAAXYX010004384.1:0-12464 GCA_036851915.1 Ptenothrix huangshanensis
TCGAAGAAGCATCCTGTAGAATATTTTAGTCATAGTGACATTTGTGGTTTCGTTGTGGCCAGAAAAAAATGATTTGGATTTATTAAGTATAATATGAGTTAGGTATAGTTATTTGCATGCGAGATCTAATGCCCGGCTTTGAGCACACATTAATACATTCAAAATGTTGTGCATCTTGAAATTATAATTTTAATATTTGGATGCATTCAGTAAGGGTTCAAAATTATATATAATTATACAATATATCTGACCGCAACGGCTTTTATTGCTAACAAATTACAGGAATTTGTATATTAAAAAATTCATGCACCATGGCACCAATTCTATGGTTTTCAAACGGGATGTTTTTTCATAATTATTGTAGAAGCTTACACAGTTGCTCGGATATTATCCAGATATAGCAGCGCTATACGTGTACGGACGTTCAAATTCTTTTTGTTATACGAAAACTGATGTAGCATTAGTTATAGCAAGATATTGCAGACGTTTAAGCGATTTCTGGAATAGTAGTATCTGTAGTAATGATATATGTATGCCTCGTAATTAATAGTCAGAATAAAACCTGAAACAATAGCGGTAGCCAGAAAAACTGTTCTTGTTCATTTCTTGCTGAGTACTGAATAAACTTGTACCAAGAATCTCGTCTGTAAAGCACTTAAGTATACATATATGCGGGTTAAGAGCAGAAAAGCAATCAATCAACTATTGTAACTACCCATACATAGCATTCATTGCTACCACGTTCTTTCTAATTTGATACAATTCATAAGAATAGAGTTGTTAAATATGGTTTATTTATCATACGGTCTGTTCGGTCTCCCATAATTCATGCGGCATGGTGTTGGTGTATGTTCCACACATTGAATTGGCCGACTTGAACGTGTGCAACTATTTATTACACATAAATGTATGGCAGTCTACAACATCATCGAAAGAGCAAGTGACGAGAACAAACAAGGAGTGTCTGTTGACTGTTATAATTTTTTGGGGTTGATGTTGTTCAGAGTGGGAATTGAATTTGGAAGTTGGAAGATCCTCATATTATGGCATCAAATTATGATGCGAGTTCTTCGTCATCTCTTTTCTTATACTAACTTTTCCTTTCTGTGGTGAAGATATCTGTAGTAGGCATTGTTGTTAGTAGGCAATGCTCTCATGTTGTCTTTGGGATTGCATTGCATTACATTACATTGCATTGAACTACATTACACTTTACACTGCTATGATCACGGTTGACGACGACGACGCCAACAGAGCACATTTTCATGCTTTGCATTGCACGCTAGGGATCTTGTTTTGAGGGGGAAACTGACGGGGCGGAGATCCTTAGCAGCATCAGCATCACAAACTACACACCAACACCAGCTACAACTACTAACTTAAAAAAGACCACATGAAGCATTGAAAATATGTTGTAGGCCAAAAGCTTTTAAGGCCTGGAGGCTTATTGGTACTGTGAGTCCCAAGTTCGATTAGGCATATAATGTATAAAGTTTTGCTTGACCATTTTCCTTTACAAGTTCACTGCTTATTTGACATGTCCTAGATTTTAGTAGTGGTGACCTGGCTGACCCAGACAGAGTCACATAAACACTTCCTAATAACAGTTATAGGACACAAGTTTTCAAGTGGTATATTTGTCAGGGCAGAAGTGCTGTATCTATCTGTCGCATCTGCCCGCGGCTAATTCCCTTCAGCTGGCCCTTTCTCTTGATTTCCTTATTTTCCATTTAAATGTCATTCCTTCATACTTTACCAGGAACGAATTTAGTGTAGCATGGGTCTCAACAACAATTTTGTTTTGGTCTAGACTGAAGAAGCATTACGTATATGTACGTTTAACCCAACTAGATGAACACACGGTGGGAAGACCACAACAAGTTAAGATTCTAATGGTTCAACCGCGAGTCACAGTCTCAGGCCTACGTCTGTGTGGCTTACGACATGTAGATTTATCTCATACACATATAGGTATGCAGATAAATAATGAAAGAATATTTAACAAAGCTTACGTCCCTTGCGACGACTATGTTCAATATGGAAATATAGCCACCCAACCACGAGATATGATATGGTGATATTGTGCTATGCATAAATTGCATACACTGAAAAGTAAACAGGCATGGTCGTGATAGTCGAATATGAATAAATGCTATTCTTTTTATTAAAGTTACTATCTATGCATCAGTTACCTCAAGACCAGACAAGTTAAGGTTATAGTACGTGTACGTGGTACTTTTATATGTACATGTACGTATCTATGTATGTTCCTTTGCAGGATCGGCGTGTTCTTCTCCTTATAAAATCTTAAGAATTGCATCGCATGTTCCAACGTATTAGGTAAGTGAGTATTCCTAAGTACTAAGTAGTAAATACTTATTCTACTACCTACTACAGATAGACTCGTCTGCATTGAATCCAATCCACCCAAGATCTACAGATTTAAAGCAACAAACAAACATACTAACATACTCTGAAAGACCTCAGCAACAGTAACAGCAACACAAGTACACGTTGTTAGTTACCACGAAACCAACAAGCACATTGAAGCAAGATATCTTTTCCTGCCATTATAAATATACATGAATGTGCAGTACAGATTATGTACTCATTGGGGCTGAATGCGGAGGTTGGGCTCTCCAAAAAAATCTTGGATAATAAAAGCTAGGATAACTAAGATTCTATAATTCCCTATTTGAGAGCATGGTGCAGGAATATACCGAGTATGAAAAATACCAACTAACATGCAAACTTATTGTAGGTAGGTACTCTGTACTTTGTTTTGTCGACGTAGCCGTAGCCGTAGCCGTAGCCCGTGCACCGTTCCCTGCGTTGCAGTGCAGTATGTAATTTACTTACACTTCACACAATAGAGTTAGCGCTTAATAAAAGAAGACTACATCCCTATATACATACACGTGTATAAGAGACTACAAATACCTACACATATAATTATATAATTATATCAGGAAGCAGTATTCAGTATATTGTATAAGCTAAGTTTAGATATAATATACTATGGATGTTTTATATTATGCATTATGCATTAGGAACTTATGTATACAAGAGAACAGAGAACGCTTTTGCTTTTTACATTTTGTGGGCTGTGAGGGCTTCGACAGGAAAGATTTGTCCAGCGGGGGCTCGGTAAAGTTAAATGCATCGAGGCAAGCTGTAGTAATGCCATGTCATAGAAGAAGTTACAGTGTGTACAGTGTGTGCACTGGTAGTATGGTTTGGTTTGGTTTGGTTTGGTTTGGTTTGGTTGCCGTATTATGGTCTGGATGGATGGATAGATGGATGGATGGATAAATGGATGGAAGGATCGGATGGTTTGGGATGTTGGGAGAAAGAGGATAGAACAGAGAAGTTCTCTGTGTGTCCAATGAGTGAGTATACCTACGTAATAGCATCATATCATGTGTGTGTGACTCGGTGTGGAAGATCATAGGGTAGTATGTGTGTGGCTGTGCAGTGGTGGTGAGCCAAGTTTTGCTTTTGCTTTTTGCTCCGAGTACTGAATCCCCAAGAATGAGGTATCTGGTTCTGGTTCTGTTTCTGGAGAGAGACTAAAGCGCAGAGCTGGAGCGAGTTGAAGTTGAAGTTGAGTCGGTTGTTCGAGAGTTGCTATGTTTTCGTGAGAGTGAGAGGTGAACGTGAAAGTGGCCCAGAGACCTACATTCATCGTGGATTTCGTTGCCAAGGTGCAACTGCTGCCATTGAAAACCCCCAACGAAAGCAAACTACGAAACCTTATCTAACTATCTACCTACCTCACCTCACCTTCTTCCGTCTCTCCAGCCTGGTTTCCTAGTGGTTCTGGACAACCCGGTCACTTCTGCGAGAAGCGAAATTTCACCAACACAAACTCCCGCCCCGATTCCGGGAGAAGGAATTTGATTGAGATGTGAGCGAAATAAGCGACGAGAGACAACAAAACATTATCATCATCCTTCCTTCGTTCCTTCGTTCCGTCTTTCTTCCCACACCGACCGTCGAATCGTACCGTAACCGTTCTTTCCAATTCCAGCTCTAAACACTGTCACAACCACCGCGAGTCGAGCTAGAATTTCGCACCCAAAACAGGACCCTTTGCATGCAATTCTTATTCGCATCCTCACGTTTTTGCAACAACTTACATTCACACTCCTGACATCTAATTCTGTTACCCTGTCTCTACAAGTAATTTGATCAAATTCCAACCTTTTTCTGCATTGTCAAAACGTATGGTCCCCGTCGAGCAGTAGCCTCGTTATTTCTCATGCTCGTCAGTGTCAGCAAATGGTAAATACTAAGGAGGAAATATTTTAAAAGTGAAAATTGAACCTCTCAGCAAATCTTCGAGTTCCAGTTCCAAGTCTACGTCAGTAATAACCAAAGTACCTTTCTCGTATCTGCGGTCGGTTGTCGGATTTACCTCATCCATTCATAGATGAGAGAACAAAAATCAGTGCAATACACTGTCATAATCGGGACGTGAGTTCTGCAATACTAACCTCAATTTTGTACTTTGAGTTCTCAGTATACATACTACATCAAGACCATTGATAGTTATTGAAATTGGGGATTTTTGCATATCAGTGCAATTTGAATTTGGCCGTAGTCAATAAAATCATAGTAATTTTGTCCATTCATGAAAAGATTATCGAAATAACTCAATTTACATGTGAATACGTATCGTGAGTAGCTGAATTCAAATACTCGAAAAAAGAAACCAGCGTGGAAGAAAATACGAAGGAAGAATTGTCCTGCTGCAGTTATCAATTTATTGACGATGACCTGATAATCGATTCAAAATCAACCCAGATCATCAGTTCAGAAATTCTAACTACGTGGCTGAAACTGAAATTGGGTCTGTCCACATCCATACGTTCCATTTTTCTTAAATTTAAGTGACAATGACTGACATTTGTTATTGAATAGTAATTATAATTAGCTACACACTATCACTAAACTGTTGACTGTCCCTATCGGGGACTTACAGCGTATTCAAGATTATTTATCTCGAAATAAAAGATTAAACTGCAGCTACGACCTAAAGCAACGCTGAAATTTTCGGTACAAGCTTGAAGGCGAGAATTGTTTATTCTATGATTCTAAAAAACTACATCATAATATCCTGGTTGTGCAGTTAAAAACAATGATTAATATTGGATTCAAGAATATAATGTGTTGACGTAAATATTGTTAATACAAGGTATAACAACACCTGATTAACTAACATAATTTATTATCAAACTTTAAAATTGCAAGTGCTGGTTTCACTGAATTAAATAATACAATACAATTACACTCGTTACAACTACATATTTTAGCTCCTTGTATATTTAAATTCCTCGTATTGTTCCTTGTTGTTGAAGAAACTGAAAGTCAAAACTACAAATTTAGGGCCACTGAGTTAATGGGACAAAGTGAATGTCAAGGTCTAACTCAACTTGAACCTCGATCAACCATATCTACTCACGCAGATTGTACACTCGTTTACGGAAGCTTGACTTTGAACCAAAACTGACGTGTTCTCATTGTCAATACACATACATAGTACTACTGAAAATTTAATTCGTGCTAAATGAAAGTGAAACCATTGTTGTACTGCAGTCACATTGACATTGAAGGATTCTAGCAGCAACTGTTGCCAGTGCAAAATCCTTAAATTAAACTATTGTAACTAGTTTACAATTAAAACTCATAGAAACATTAACACCAAACGCAGTAGTACTATTGTGGAATGATCCAAAATAACGGGAACAATCGTATACGACAATCAGTAATTGTGTAATACTTAACTAGGGAAATATCGATCGATTTGACATAATTAAAAATTAAAATGCACGAGGAAGCAAGCACAACGACGCCAGTGGGGAGTGTCATCATCGATGCAACCACCTCCGTCGATTTACCCGCTGATCCCTTGACCGGAAATCCAACCGATTCGGAGGCATCCTCTCAGGAAGCATCATCAGCAGTTGAACTCCTCTTTATACGTAAGTGCATCGTTAACCTTAACATTTATTATTTTATTTCATGCGAGCACGAATAGGAAGCGAAGGTTTAGGGGGTCGGAGACCGTAAGTTTGCAGTTTCATTTCCATTATGCCTATAAATATCTGTCATGTGCATTCTCATTTCATTTCCCTGTTGCGGATTCCGGGCTCGGTGCTCAAAACACAATGTCTATACTTAAAGTTATATTACCTATGCACTTCGTTCCCGCATAAAAACATCGAGCATATCAGTAGATTTGTGCAATTCACCAAGCATCACGCTCCGACTGATAATTAGATCACGATACCTTACGAAATTTATTATTAGTAACTTTTCAACACGTTTGCAATGACTGTTGCACCTGGATTCTGGATCTTGCCTAGCATTTGATTAACATACCACTTGAATGAGAATTATGAACAATTTTGTTCGTTGAAGCATCGTGATTTTCGATGAATTTCCTCTTTCCTCAAACTATCATCGGCTTCAAAAAAGTTAATTGATTGTCCCTAGTTGGACTTTGGATTTTGGTGGAAGAAATTAATGCAGGGATGTGGATACATGTTTTATAAAAGAGTTTTATAAGAATACATAAATTCAAAATTTCGCTCAGCTGGAAAAAATACAAATGTGGTCGTCGGGGGAGGGTGAGTGTAATAAGTACCTATGCCCGTACCTACCGTTCAGATTACATATTACCCAGAAGACATGACAACATGACTATTAGGGACTGGGATTTTAATGGCCCTGCTTGATTTTCATTTCATTCGTGGATGGTGTGGCTGAGCAGCCGGAGGCGTTAGAATTCAAGTAGATAGGTATGGGTCGGTTTAGGTAGGTAGTAATAGTACGATGGAGGAAACCACATAATATACTCGTAGGACATTCGTGTGTATTATGTATATGTATGCCTTCGATATTCAAAAACATGAATATACCGACACACCAACCACGTATCATAGGTACGTTTGGCCGTACAGGTAGTACATACTTAGGTAGGTATCTAAAAAACTACCTGTTCCAAGCTGTAAGTAGAAGCAGCATCTACATTGCTTGCGTACAAGTACAAACAAGATTGCACTGGTATTACAGAGTAAGTTGGAAGAGAATCTCGGGCTGCTTGGCTTGGCAGCATTAGCTCTTCACTTGTGACTGTACTCACTGACGATGACGAGAAGACGATGAGGGAACAGCCCAGTTGGTCGCTACTCTTTTGCTTTTTCTTTATTATGCGACTATCTATTTATCATACATACATACAATTCCTGGCCACATCTAAATTCATGAGAGGAGAGAGAGAGAGAGAGAGAAAGAGATGATGATGATGGCCTTCAAGATGGTTACCTGTTCCATCTATTTCATCTTATAAGTCCGCGTGAGCTTAGTTTGATACCGTCGTACTAATTCAATGTCCAAAAATGTGTGCTAGAATGATCAGTAAAAGTGAATTCTACATTGGCTATTCTTCTACTGAGAGATGAGAAAGAATTTGAGAGGAAATCATCAAAACCGCCTGCATACGTAATGGGATATCATCATTACTTTTAATCATTCTAACTCCATTCCTGAAAACACTTTTAAAGCTCATTCTACCAGCAAACATAGCCTAATAAAAAGCATTCTATTGTTGATAATGAATTCTGACCACCGTATTCTAATAAGGCGGTTGAGTCCTACTTTCGCATCACCGAAATGAGGCCACACATAGACACTCATGGGATAATGCAAACTTACGAATTCAGGGGCTAGAGCACTGGGAAAAGGAAACCATCATGTGATCGTCTAAATTGTGTTTCTACCCTTGACGAGAAATCGGAGAATCGGAAAATAGGTCATTTGAAGCTAGAACGGCTTTTTCGGAACTGTCTAGCAACGTGCTACTGGGGAAACGGGGAAATGTAGGCCAGTAGAGCTCATTCCAGAATCCCGCCTAACCTACTTTTCGAATTGATCTCATTCCCATTCCTCCTGGTCCAGGTCCTGGCAGAAGATTTACTTTTCCAGTGGAAGTAGAGGAAAGGGAAGATGAAGGAGGAGAAAGGATACTGATGCTGGAACAGGCTTTCTCTTTGCGAAAATAGGGCAATGGTACCTATACATCAACATCAGCGCTCCAACTATCAACCTTTCTAAACGTGTACCATTAGATTATAATGTCTGGAAAATGCTGGTGGCGTAATGGGGTCTATATTCAGATGCATCCTCAAATGAATCTTATTTTGTCTCTTTATTCTTATCGCTGAGAACCATGCATCCCAAAACAAAGCAAATTGTTTTATAAAATTCACGTGTAGTAAATTTGTAGTGTTCTCAAGTTGTACCATTAGCGGTAACTATAATTTCCATGGATGTAATGGGACAAATTCAATGCAAATTCACGAGTTACCTATGACTGTTGTACACGCTGTGTGTATTCGTGTATGGTTCTATCTTCTATCTACTATAGGTAAGTAGCTATTAGTTAAATTTGTGACTAAGCGTTACGTCAGTAAATCCTAACGACGTAGAAAGAAGTCTGCGAGCACATGCACGTTTATTACAAAATATTAGCAACAGAAAATAGCAATGTATCTGTAGACGTACTTAGATATGGCAAATTATGAAGTATCGCGAATAAATGAAGCCACGGGTACAAAAACAACGTTCGTTTGAGTTCGAGTGCATGCCTGGAATTCGCACGCAGACAGTCATGTTACTGGTTGGTGTTGGTGTTAGTAGTTGTAGGTCTTCGTCTTGTTGTCAGTGTTGATGATTCTACACATGGTATGTATCCAATCTAATCTGTGCCAAACACATGGAACCCAGACCTAGATTTTGCAGATGAACGAGAGGCGAACTCTGTCGTTGGAATCTGCAAATGCTTTTGCCAATCCTCGTTCCAATGCAAAGGATTGGAAAACGAAAGTACGGTTTTCCGTCGCTGTGCGACCCAAAGGTGGTTTTCCTTTTCGATTTTCAGTTGTAGGCAAAGTTCTCTGCTTCACTGTCAACGAGGAGCTGTAAATGTTTGCTCCCTTTTTAGTTGCCAATCCCATCCGATCCAGTCCTATACGATAGGGTATAGCTTGCTCTCCATATGATATAATATATCTCCTAACTTTACTTGCGTCGTCCGGTGTCTGTGTGTTGCTTTGGAGCAAAAAGTGAATTGGCAAAAGTAGGTCCCCAGAATTGGAGACTTGTTTACTTTCAGACTTAGCAACAAGCGTAGTATAGTATGAATGAGGTCTGCAAAAAATAGGTCACACTGCTTAAATATACGAACAGCTCTTTTTGCTTGGCTCGAGCATCACTTGGGGACTCTCCTAACCTATTCCGAAGTGGGAAAGTAGTACCAATGTTATAAGGTGACCCCGTTTTCTTGTTAGTCAGTTAGTCTTTTTTGATTGAGAAAATATACGTTCTTAGGAGCTTTTGAATATTATTATCTCAGCGAAGTATTAATTCCACCGCCTTTAAATAACCCAAACAGTCCGACTGAGCAACAATTTAATCAATGCAATAAATTCGCCACACCTTTAAATAACCCAAACAGTCCGACTGAGCAACAATTTAATCAATGCAATAAATTCGCCCGGAGTATTGTGGGATATTACAGAACGGTTGCCTTAACAGCGCCTTAACCATTTACCCCCCGTTAAAGGCTCGTCATAAAATTGTAAGCAAAACCGACTTTACCTTTGAGCCACGGAAAGCTTCTAAATGCCTATGTCCAAGAACCGATCCCGATTATACCAAACAAGCATGTACTAGTTAAAAAATTAAGGAAAATTCTAGTGAGATCTGTAGATGTAGATGATTCAATAATTAATACAAGTATGTCGAGTAATTATAGTATCTGGGATTATTTTATTTAAATTCAGCGTGTAAAATTACACGCTGAATAAACAAAGAATTAAGTCATTGATTTTAAGAATGCTACCCCCGATGTTATTGCGTCACCTTTATCATACGATAATGTAATATGTTTAGAGTGCTTGTCTCTCAAATCGGGATGAAATCATCCTGCACACGGCATAGTAGTGCTTGATATATGCGTAAGATGCTTCAATCTCGATTTATGTAAAATGTTAGGGCGGTGGGGTGGGAAAATGTAACATTTAGGCAACGGCTGGGCCGATTCAAATCGGACTAATTGCAAAGCTAATATATTTTGAATGGTCAAACTTAAATATTGAACATTTTATAAATCAAGTTTCAAAATACTTAAAAAACAAGAGTTGCTCCAATTTTTCTGATTCTTGATTTAATGAGGGTTTTGAGTATGGCTGATCTTTCAATAACATTGTAAATACCGTTAGCGATTTTATTTGGATAATTACTATGTTATAATCAATCATCAAATGGTGCATTGCAACCATTGTCAATTATTAAGTTTAAATTAACGCTGCCACTGTAATGTTTTTCGGACAAAAAGTAAAGCCCGCGAAATTGTGAAACAAATCCACAAGCGATTGTGCAATTTCCAAACACAGAACGCAAAGTAATGGAAGAACATTGCTTTGCTACTTTAGTAAATTACAAATTGCAAATCTTGTGTGGTAGAATGTTTGTTATTGAATAATTGTAATGGCCGTGTAATAATTTTACTTTTATTTTAACGAGCAAACAGGATTAAATAATTATTCCTGTACGGTAGACAGTACTACGTGCACTTATCTGTATGTTCTGCGTGTTGATTATCTTCCATACTCAATCCTACTAACAGTCTGTCAGTGTTGTAGGAGTTTACTTCGAATGAACAAGGTGCAAATGCAAATAGATCAAGTGTAGTTTTATTATCTTGTAGTAATTATAGGTAGGCATGTACTATTTGTGCACCTACACAATTTGGATTGCAACATTTTATGCATGGCATGTCTTCGGTAAACATGTAAAGCATTTTTAAATTAGTAATTAACTACCTACAAGTTCTTACTTTGCAAATCGTAAACACTAATTGAATAGTTTTGAGGACATTTTTGATGAATCTTGACACGAGTCATTACATGATTTTTTGTAGTATTATGTGTGTTCCACAACTTTTAGGTAAAAGTCATAGAGTCATGAGAAGAAACTTGTTAGCCAAGTGTCCAATCATGAGTAGCAAAGCGGACTCTACTGTTTTCAGGTAAAATGCCTTATGGTGAATTGTATTTACCTATGTACAATAATTGTCAGGAATTGCATGGGCCCCTTGGTGAGCCGAAAGTGATTTTGCATTTTGTAAACATTTAGATAGGTATTTTTTGTAAAGCTTCACGTTCAAAATTAGAATATTCGGTATGTAATCAGGCGTAAAGTGTATTTAACAGTTGACGACTGTGGATTCTCATTATGCTTGCATTCTGGTGTTTGATCATGACATGGCTAACGTTTCTGTCCGTCTAGTCAGATCAGTTGATTGAATATGTAAAAGTCTACGCCTTTTATCCAAAGTAAGTGGAGTGGTCACAATTAATATGTAATACATAAATTGCCTAAGACTGTCGATTTCTAAAAGGTATTTGATGATACAGTTTGTGGTCATGGGATGTAATTATATAAGATCATGTGCATAGGGACGGAGGAGGAATGGAGTGGAATGGAACGGATGGTCCCCTGTCGTTTGTGGTGTGATTAATTTGGCTACACAATTACACACAATGGTCATACATACATGGTTAAGTAATGAAGTGAACTGTATTAGGTTTTACTTACTACGGTATGAGTCCGTTAACGTTTAAAATAATAATAATTATTTACAGGCTATGATTGTCTTTTATATTCTGAATTTGAATGATGAATTATGCAAATATGGTAATGCATCGAATTTACTTTAATTTTAATATACCGCCTCGTATGTATTTTTATGGACTGTGGTCCTTTTGGCATATTGGGCTATCTGCGTATGAGCAATATTTGCATATAATTGCAGATTCCATGCCCCCTTTGCTACTAGATTTACGTCAGATTGGTTACACTTTTTGACTTAACACCGACCACGTTGACTGACTGGTGAGCAAACGTAAATATGCGTAATTACGAAGTAGTTATTTTTGACTAATAACTTGATTGATCCTCGAATAAATGCTGAGTACTGTTTATGGTCCGATGATCTGATGAGAATTCTCGTTCTACGCTCTCTCATACGCTCATATATGTACATGACTTGAAAGTCACGAGTTAATTTATTTTTACTCACCCATCTATGGTGTATCTGTAATAATATATTTTATTGCTGATAGTGAGCATTTAATGGACGTACCCCATCTCATGCCACTACCAGCTAACGGCTGCATTTTCCCGTATATATTTACATAAATGTAACTGTGTGTGCGACGATTATGTAAGCATAGCAAATCGCATTGCATTGCATAGTGGTAGGTTGGAATGCTGAGCAAACGTGTATAGCTATATATGAAGCGCTCATTTCCAAAGAAGGATAAGTCCATCCGGCCCCTTAAGCGGAATGGCAATGCTAACAGTCCATGCTGCGCATGCAGTATGCTCCCTAGCGG